>JAKTUN010000239.1:4354-17348 GCA_030556725.1 Metschnikowia viticola | reverse complement strand
CCCCGAGCGCCAGAAACATATCCGGGGCACTGCATGGAAGGAGTAGATACATGGGATGTCATTTGTTTGTAAAAGTTTCAGTGATGTTTACTAAATATTTGGAAATTTAAAGGAATTAATGGATACGTGGGCGTATTAGGGAGATTGTCGGACAGTTTTTGTATGGCTTCCGGGCCAGGGTTTACTTTTCAAGATACATCTTGGCTATCTTAGCTATACAATCTCTCAAATGCTTTGTGCTTTTCGATGAATGTCGAAGATCAAAGACTCAGAAAGCTTTTGGTTTGAGTAAGTTCCCTAGGACTACGCACAAAAGTTGTTCACTTAAACGAGTTTGAATGAACTACTCCGCAGTGAGATTGAAAAATATATTTTCGAGATCAGAGCGACGAGGAGAAATAAAATGTAATAAAGAAAGGACTGGCTGGATATTCCAAACAATGTCTTGACTCTTGCACGTCGCAAACATGCAGCTCTGTGCTTGAAAAGAATTGTCTCGAACGAATATTCGTAGAGGATATCAAGAAGACTTGACTCAATGATCACCTAAAAAAATTAGAAAAAATGAAGTCAACGACGTTAATAAGCACTTTTTGTTTGCCGTAGGGATCATCTCGGGTTGCACAAGACGTTCAAGTGTATCGACAATTTATGTGTTTGAGATCTGTATTGAGCATGCCAATCTGCGAATAAGTTGCGGGTTTTACAATTATTTCCTTCCTTCTAAAGTGTGAATCTCTTTTATCAAAACTCAAAAGTAAAACCATTTGATTCCTTAGGCTGGGCCTCGTGAAATGTATGAAACGCAAAGATTGCCTATAAATTCATGGGACTTTAGCGATAACCGTTGCTGCGTTGGATCTCGGCTTTTGGGGCGGAATTCCGAAACGCGGAGGCTCTAAACCGCAAAGGGCTCTTAGCTTCAGCCACACACACAAAATTCCCAGCGAAAAGCATAAAGAGAAAAAGCCGTGATTTTTCCATCAACTATGTCATTTTAAAACCGCAGCTAATCTAAAACTGTCACATCTTATATCAGCATGATTGCACAATCTTGGACCACAATTATTTGGTCTGACATTGCGGAAAGGCTCTAAACAAAAGCACGTGACCACGCCGAGCCTAACAAGATATTCTTGAAGTCTCAGACAAAACAATTTTAGCCGGCCGAGGGCAGGACTAAAAAGAGGATGAAGTATCACATACAGCCAGAGAAAAAAAGATTAATAAATAAATAGTATGGACCAAAACCAAGGTCACAGAATCATTTTCGGACTCTTCAAAATTTTCAGCCCTTTTTAATCTCCCTACACAACGTTTCTCTTTTTCTTCCTCGCTTCCTCCCCTTCTCCTTTCTCCTTTCATTCCTCTTTTTCCCCCTTTCTACCCTTCTTTCCTTCCCTCTCATGTTTCCGCGGCCCCATCTTTTTCTTTATGCCAATTAGAGCCGCGCCTTTACCCGCATACTCCGTAGAAAAAAAGCGCGATCTTGCTGGACCGGTCACCAATCAAACGGCCTGGACTTATATGGCAGACACTGTTTGAGAGGCTCTCTGCTGTCGGACTCAACCACAAACCACCGCTAGATTCCCATAAATATCATCTGGGATCATTTCAGAATTTGAGCAGCAGCATTTAGCCGCAGACCAGTATTCCGACAATTCATTTGGCGAGTATTCTGGAGATTTCGCGGACTCTTTCCAGCCGGCATTTGGAGTCGACGTTTATTTTGTCTGCCTGACATTGGCCAGCGAGCTTAGAGACCTGTTTTCTCGGCAGACAGAACCCCATATTTTTTTTGGTCTGAGTGTCTTGCCGACTAGAATCGTGCATAACGCTAAAAGGCGATATATATCTATTTTTGCACTCTCAGGAGTCACTGCAAATTGTTCCGACTCAGACCACACTAGCCCCACAATCGAATCAAGTTGCTATAGTGCGATAGAACCTAGAGTTGGGTTTGAGAGAACAAACCGACGAGATAAATAAGAAAGGTGAGGATTTCATTGAGATATTGATTAAGAAGTCTAGCTGGGAAGTATAAAGAAACTCGTGGAGTCATAAGTGTTCCCACAGGTCTCTTCACTAGTTTTCTTGAAAGTCTTACTACAGGCTCACCAAAGGTCTTACCACAGGTTTACCAAAAGTCTTTCTACGAGCTCACCACAGGTCTTTCTACAAGCTTTATATATTTGAGGACCTAATCGAAGGATTGACTACATATCCTCATCATACTTGTTCAACAGCCGGGTCTTTCAGATTACTGTGGAGGACTAAACTGACGCCTTCAAGACAAATCAAACCACCCAGCATACAAGCATTCATACCCCAGCGCATTCCTCAATCACAATGCCAGACAGACACAAACTCAAGCTCTTTCTGCACTTCAAGCCGCACTCGTCGCACGAGGACAACCTCGATAAGTCGGTGTCGAACCTGCTGCAGTCTCAGCAGAGCAACGGGCGCAAGTTTCTCGGCTTTCACATCGGGAAACACGACTCCCAGGACTCCATGGCGTCTCCGACGCTCACAAACTCGCTGGATCCGCGGGCCGGAAATACAACCCCGCCCGTCCAAGTGAACGGCAGTCCCGCGGTCCATTCGCCCGGTCTCTTGTCTCTGCTGCATGACAGGAGGCTGCAAAACCCCGCCTCGGAAGACCCCCACGCAGTCAACAAGTCGGTGAGTATGGGCGAGCTCAAGCGGCTATTCAAGCCCGTGAGGAAACAGCTGAAGACGCTGGCGGCCGTGTCTCCGACCCAGGACCCACCGGCACATGGCGTGGCAAGTGGCGGGGCAAGTGGCGTGGCAAATGGCGTGGCAAATGGCGGGGCAAGTGGCGTAGCACACAATATGCACCCACATCATCCCACAAGAGAGCCGCTGCTGGCGTCGTTGGCGGCACTCATCCAAAACACGCTGTCTCAGCTTCTCCAGCAGCAGCAACAAACGAAACGGGACAAGGACGAGCCGCACGTGGAGCCGTTCACCCACGACGAGCTGCCGCTTGTGAAGAAATACGGCAAGGTGGAAAAGGAGCTAGGGTCGGGCGCCGGCGGGTCTGTGCGTTTGATCATCCGGCCCCTGGACGGGAAGACGTTTGCCGTGAAGGAGTTCCGGCCACGCAGAAACACCGAGTCGTTCAAGGACTACACGCGGAAGTGCACTGCCGAGTACTGTATCGGGTCGACCTTGCAGCACGCCAACATCATCAAAACCATCGACATTGTCCACGAAAACAACCGCTACTACGAGGTCATGGAGTACGCGCCCATTGACTTTTTCGCTGTTGTCATGAGCGGCGCCATGTCGCGGCAGGAAATCAACTGCTGTCTCAAACAGATACTAGAAGGCGTGAGCTACTTGCACTCCTTGGGGTTGGCACATCGGGACCTCAAGCTCGATAACTGTGTGCTTACCATGGACGGAATCTTGAAGATCATCGATTTCGGCAGCGCGGTGATTTTCAAGTACCCTTACGACCAGTACGGGCTGAAACAGGAAATCCATTACTGCCATGGCGTTGTGGGCCTGGACCCTTACCTTGCGCCTGAAGTGTTGACCAGTCTGAACTCGTATAATCCGCAGCCCGTCGACCTCTGGTCGGTTGCCATTATCTACTGCTGCATGACGCTCAAGCGGTTCCCGTGGAAGATCCCAAACCCCGAGAAGGACAACAGTTTCAGGCTATATGCAATGCCCGACGACAACTGGCACGACTACGACTTGTCGAACGAGTGCCACAAGCTTCTCTTGAGGCAGCGCCACCTCAAGAACATTGTCGCGCGGCTGAATAAGAAAAAGAAGCTATTGAAGGCCATGGAAGAGGCTAAGGAGGACGGCGCGAAAGGCCTGTTTCCAACCGATGCTGAACAAGAACCCCCGGCGCCTCCGCCACCTTCAGCCGTGGCACCAGCCTCGCAGACTACATATGTGCATACCGGTGAGGACGCAGAACTAGATGAAAAGCTTAAAGCACTTGGCTCTGTTGAAATTTTGAGTGTGGAGCAGGCACAGGAGATCCAGCTGGAGCTCATTCTGATAGACGACCAGTTAGACGAGTACGAGCGGATTAAAGCCGAGAAGAAGCACGAGTTTGCCCTGGATCGCCGGACCCGTGAGTCAGAGTCGCCTGTAGAGAACCCTGAGCTTGAAAGGGCACGCAGTGGGAAAGATGAAGACTCTGGCCACGTGCGTAGAAGCAAGTCCAACCATAAACAGATCCATGGTCCTTACAGATTGATGCGCTTGCTCCCACATATTGCCCGGCCGATAGTGCATCGCATGCTCCAGACAGATCCACATAAGCGAGCAACAATCGAAGAGATTCTTGCTGATGACTGGATCAAAAGCATCCAGTGCTGTACGCTCAAACCGAAGAAAATTGCGGCGAGCGTGAATATTGACGAGGACGACGATGTAGTGCTAGAACGTGGATCTCCGCCGCACGAACATACGGCGATTCTCGAGGAGGAAAATAAATAGAAATTCACCTGGAGATTGTGAAAATTATTCGAAGGCATTACAACTATGATTACCGTTAGCTACGTTCATACCCATCATCTTTGGTCATCTTTGATTGTTATTGGATATCCGTAACCGACGAGAAGATTTAGAATTTCTTCGAAGCTCCCAACCTGTTTTTTGAACTTCCTGACTTTGGTTACTTTTGTTTCTTCATTCCGTTGACCTTATCAACTTTTAAGTACTACCCTTTAACTTGTGGCCCTTGCAATATACCGATTGATAGGGTTGATGAGCTTTGACAATCCCATAAGAGGTACGGTTTTTCGAATTAATCAGATAACTCGAGACCTACGTTACTTGCTTATAAAAGATATAGAAATATGCAAAGTTTGGTTGCGTTGTCAATTGATGCGGAGATGCTATTATTATGCCGACGTATATTACTTGCTGATTTCATTGCGTCTTTACTCTCTTGAAGTCTTTTGTACATTCTCAATCCCCACTTTTTGAAGAATCATCGAGTGGTTCTAAGAATTTTCTCAAAGTATTCAGTACACTCGGAGTATTATTGACAATGTTACTTACTGTGATTCCAGTTGTCAATAGCATTCTTTTTTTTCTTAATCCTTTTTCTTTTTATCTTTGCAATATTTTTTCATTCGTGGAGTCTGTCACTGCAGGCGCTTTATTTTGCGCAGGACTATCGCGCACCGACGATTAAGAATCTGGTTCTCCACTCGGCAGCAAGATGTGAACCTTCGTTATTATTTTGGCCCATCAATTATACTAGAATAAGTCCGACACTCAGAACTTTTTAATTTTAAGACACATTTAATTTTATCTGATAATATAAACTATCTTTCAAATCCGCTGCTCTCTAACAACACGTACAAAATGCCTCCGTCTCCGCCCTTAAACGCCCAAAGGCTACGCACCACGCTCAAAATGGCGATTTCCAAACTCAAATTTCTCCAGGATAAAAAGAGTGCATTGTGCAAACAGCAGAGACGCCAGTTAGCCGATCTTTTGTCGTCTGGCAAGGAAACAAGCGCAAAGATCCGCGTGGAGAACATCATTCGAGACGATGTCTACATCGAGCTTCTAGAGTACTGTGAGCTTTTCTGTGAGCTTCTTTTGGCCAGGAGCCAGATTGTGTTAGATGCTCTGCGTACCGAGGTGGATGGCGGTCTTCAAGATGCCGTGGCGCTGGTCATATATTGCTGCAATCTCACCGAGATAAAGGAATTGGTTACTTTAGGAGACATGCTCAGATTACGATATGGGCCAGAGTATTCTCGTAAGGTCTTGGAGAATGAGGGTGGCGATCTTGTGCCGCCCAAAGTAGTCTCTCGTTGCGATATAGAGCCGCCGCTGGAGGCCTTGGTTAATCTTTATTTGAGCGAAATCGCCAGGACGTATGAGGTGCCTTTTTCTGGATTGGTCGAGGACGAAACAGCCTCCATTTCGGGAAGTGGAACCGACGAAGAGGACTCTCCGAGCGGTGGAGCGAAGGAGTTGGCCGGAGACGAGCCAGTGAACAAAAACATAAATGTGAACAAAAGTAGAAGCAAGGAGGCTCCTCTTGCAGCTGACCAAGTGACACTGCCTTTAGAGGCACCTAAGAAACAAGCGACGAAGGCTCAGACCGAGCAAAGCGAATTCGATAAGCTCCAACAGCGGTTTGCCGCCTTGAAGAAATAGGGGGTTTGTGCAAAGGCATTTTCTGTGCTCTACGGGAGTTGTCTGTCGTTCCTTCCACTCTTTCAAAATCTGTAAGGAGACGATGTTAGGAAAAACTGACATCGGATCAAGTAAGCCAATGAAAGCTGCTATATCGGAAGAACGACATGATCGACATGATCGAGTACCATGTGACATGAAATCTAGGCACTGGTAACTTAAACTTTAAAAAGTGAAGACTCGAAAGTTACGACTGAAAGGATGAAATCAAACTTGCTTGGGCTGATATCTCGACAAACACGAAATTATCAATCTGCGCTAGACGTGAAGATTTCTAGCTACACTCCAATTAGCTTTGAGCCGTTTGCGATGAGGCACTGGCAAAAAGTGATCATCAGTGAGGTTTCTTTACATTTTCTTTTTTTTTGGGGAATAACGCAATGCGTCTCCCTTACATACAGCCATACGATATGATCATTGGTCTCAATTCAGATAGATCCCTCATGCCACCCAATTTTCATGAAAGCAATTGAATTCCGTCTTTGGGACGGAATCTTCGGTGTCAGATTAGATGAGCTTCGGTCAGCTCGCATTCTACTCGATCGATTGACCACGAATGGAACAACAGCGATTGACGAGCCTAACAATTGTCTTCAAAAGTGCAATTCCAAATTATGCATTTCCATTGTCTTCAAGAACAAGCACGCGACTGATTCCATTACAAGCCCCGCTCATGCTCGTCAATTCCGCCCCAAAACAACCTCATATGCCTAAATAGCGGAATTGAGCTTTTTATTTATCTCAAACCTTTCAGGGATCTCAACCTGGCCGACTGTTATAAAAACCAATCGAATTATACCTCCGGCGAAGACAAAGCACCGATTCATATGCACAAAATGAGATTCAACCTAAGCTTTCTAGGATTAGTGGCCTGCTTGCACATGGTCAGTCTAGCCGCTGATATTACAAAAAATAGCACTGTTATCACCACCAAGCTTTATCCAAAGCATTCACTTGGTCTGTATAAGCCATCATCTGCAAAGGCTAAATCTCTTGGAGGCGAAGCTTTTACAGTGTATTACGATGAAGAACAGATGAAAGTCGTTGTTCTTGGGCGTCACAAGAGCGGCAAGAAAATTGTAACTGGATTTCTTAGGCAACAGAAATACGTTGATCAACTTCAAGCAATTTTCATTGTGAGGGACGAAATGGCTCGAGAGGTGATTCAGGATCTACTCGAGTTTCAAAGTCCGGAGGAAATGAGGGCCGTCTTGATAGTGAAGGATGCAAATGCCGACCGAGTCTTTGCCGACTTGATGGGTGGAAACGACCAGACCACTCGGGCAAGCGCCATTTTGGTAGCACGGGACAGAGAAGGTCTGGCTCTTGCTCGAAGACTACTTGATCACAAAAGAGCCAGAAAACAGGTGGAAGTTGTCTTGCTAGGCCGAGATCTCGAAGCCGTAGATTTCATTCAAGATTTCCTTGAAAAACACGACCATAACGAGGAATTGAAGATGGCTCTTATTGGCAAAGACGACAACGCCCCACAAATGGTGAACAAATTGCTCCAAACAGACGAGACTGAGGAAGAAATGAAAGTTGTTTTGGTGGGCAAGGAGCAGAAGGCTCGGTATATGGTATCGGCCTTGCTTGATAATACAGATCCGCCCGAGGGCATACTGATGCAAGTCATGGGCGACGGCGACCGAGCACAGAACATGATTGATAGTATTCTCGACATGTCTAGCGAGGAAGAAAAAGTTGATGTTGTTCTTTTCAACAAGGATGGAGACGAGCAAATCTTGTCACCTGCCGGGTTTGCTCGCCCTCCGGTTGTTCCTTTCAAGGCCATCGATATAAACGAAGAATTGTTGGGCAAAGATACTGAGGCGGTAGTAATCAACAACGCGCTTACGCCTTCCAGCAAACAGGGTCTTCACTGTGCTCTGGACGCTATCAAAAATAAGACGGACATGGTGCTGGCCTCGTTGGACCAATTCACGAATCGTTTGAAACATTTTGTGTCGGGGAATAAGTTCGATTTCCGAGGGTTCGAGCTATGGGGGCCAGAATTGGAGCGTCTGCTCGTGTCAATGAGAGACGCTGTGGCAGATATCTCGGAGTGTAATCGGGCGGCTGCCGAGAAATTTTCTGTGGCGCGTAAATCTTTCGAAGTCATGGTGACAGCTATAGAGTCTTTGGAGCATTATAGTAGCTCGAGGACTCCAGGCCACACATTGATTTTCAATGTGATCGAGCTCTTTGTCCGTCTTTTGTCATTGCGTGACTCTCATGGTGACCCGGACCCACTGATTGAGAATTACTCGAACATTGTGATCCAAAGTATACAAATGTTGAATTCGTGGGGACTCGAGTTCAAAAAGTATGCGCATATGCCGTTTGGCAAGCAGAAAATGTTCAAGAAGTTTTTTGGGAAGACAGAGGCTGCGCTTATAGCAATGGCACGGTCGGTTGAGAGAAACGACGAGAGCATGTTTTCGAAATAAAATTCCTGGAAAGATCAAGGTAGGATCATCAATCTATATTGCGGTCCAGAAATCGGCTGGTGATTAAGATATGTGTATGCTAGTGAGAACTAAAGTTTTTTCTCACGATGTGTAACTCTTTTTGTAAGTCTTGCCCAGCAAGTTTAAATTTTCGAGTTGAGCTGAATATTGATAAATAAATTAAAAAGACTATGAGGGACCTCGCTTCTCGGGAAAACTCGAAGGCCGCATAGTTGGAAACAGCAAAGAGAAAGTGTACATTCATCATTTTTAAACTCTTTCTCTCTCCTCTATCTTGATATTATTGTTCCTTTTCTTCATCTCACTAAGTCAAACCAATGAACCCAGACGTGGAGAAATCAGGGAACGACTTGATATCTCTTGTTTATTTCGGCGGGCCGTTGTATAGCCGTTAACACAATGTATTGTACTTTGTGGTGCCCGTGATTGAAGCAAAATCAATTTAACGCGAAGAGAGAAGAGAATTTGCCCAGATCAGGAGTCTAGAGAGCTGAGGTAGGCTTCCATTTGTGATGGTGATGTTATCCCTAAAATACATGAAGCCAAAAAATACTTCGATAACAACCACCGCTGGATTGAATTATTTGAATATGAGAAAACTCGGTATCAATACGCAGCTAATTATATACAAAGCTTGCCAGTGAACTGATGACCTTTAAAGAGACCTAACATTCTTTAAGTAAGATGATGTTAGCATGGTGCATTGATTCTGATTTTTGCTCATACATAAAAATACTCTTTTGAGGTCTAAATTTACCGTGCCAATTCCCTGAATGGAGTATGCTTTCAGACCTATTCTCCAATGAAGGCATTGTCTGCAAACCACACGAGGTGAGGCATTTCCTCAAATACCTGTGAAATTTTATTATTCTTTTATACAATTGATCTCGAGGAAGGCGGACGTGTTTATCACAAGCTTCGTGCGTAAATGATTCACGCAACCAAAATGAGTGTTGTGGCGAGGAAAGAAGAAAACGAAAACGTTTCGAAACCTTGTTGAAGTGTCCCCTGGTAGAAAGCTGTACAGATCATACCATCAGTTCTCAACTATGTGACTTGACCCAGTGGCTTGTCCATCTCCAAGCGCCCTCTATACTGTCACAAGCCAAGCTCCCTGGGCTTCAGAAATCGTTTTCAATTCACGTAATCATCCAGTGCGTGGCTTCTCATGAGTAAGATGTGACCTTCAATACTGCTCTTAGAGGATACAACCTTTTGGGCTTGAATATACACGCATCCAGATTTGACACCTTCATCTATCAAGTGAGCATGTTCACATCAAAGGGCAAGCTTTTGAAATTCCGAGCCTCCAGAATCTTTGGCTTAGATTTGTAGTTCACGCGGACGCCAATGGTGGGAATGCCATGATTTATTAGACCGGTATCTCAACCTGGAGTCCAACAATTTAGTAAATTTTTCTTGATAGAGTAAGATTCAAGTTGTTTGAAATCGGCTGAAGAAAATTCTGTCAGATAACCATGTGCCTCATGTACAAATCATACCACTCGAGGTTGCATAGACGCAGCAAATTCCGCTTAAGTTGCCGATCCTTGACCATCAAAAGCCCGTTTTGGCTGACGGCAAGAGGCTAACCGGGGGATTATGAAATACGGCAAATCCTAACAAAAACCACTTACTTTCTCCATGCCATTTCATCTGAATATCCGCGACCTTATATCTGACGGGGGTTGTGAAATACGGAAGAAATTTTCATTGTAATCTCCCCGCTTCATCTAATTAGATCTATAGATTTTCACGGAATGTGTCATGGTCAGTTTTCTTGATTTCAAAGGGCGACTGAGCAACAGGAGAGGTCTGAGCGTATATGCTTATTCACCGTCAGGGACATCACCCCATTATCTCTTTTCGAGCGTGTTATAAAAAGCCGAAAACACGCACAACACCTTTTTACAATTACAGCTTTCTCCTACTTTTCAAGACCATGAACCCAAAGTTCTTGTTGGCAGTTTTTGCAGCCATGAGCAATGTTATGGCTGACGTTGCTTCTGGAGATTTGACTCTGAATGAGATTGTCACCAAGCTTAGTCCCAAAAAGCTGCTTGGAGAGTTTAGTAGATACGCCAAGGCCAATCCCATGAACGAGATCCAAACGCAGACAGCAGATTCGGAAGACGACGTGCAGATTGTGTTGCTAGGCAAAGACGATCAGTCCAGGGATATCATTCAGGGCTTTGTCCACAACAACTCTCCGGATTCCGTGAAAGGATTATTCATCGTCAAAGATGAACGCGAGAAGCAGATCATTCAGAGCATCTTTCATCAAAATGAAGACTTCCATGGATCAAACTCCTTGCAGATCATCAAGTTCCACCAGGCCAAAGAAATCATAGAGGAGCTAGTGAGCCAGGAGGGCGGCGCAGAAGAGGTAAAGGCAGTGTTGATAGTCAAGGACTACCGCGCAAAAGCCGCCTTTGAGGAATTGCTCAGCAACGATCCCACCAAGAGAGACGTGAGAGTGATATTGGTGGGGAAGGAGGACAAAGCAAAAGAAATCATTGACAAGTTTCTCGTCAAAACAAAGCCTAGTCCTTTCGTAAGTACACCTGAGGATGAAGCCAAGAAAGACAATTCCCTCAAAGACGAGCGAGCCAAAGATCTAATCAAAAAGATTTTTCCGGAAGCAGTACTGGCTAAAGATATGATGCAAGGCTTGCTTGGGCAAGATGAGAAAGTAAAGAAAGTTTTGGCTGCGATGCTGAACATGGATCCAGAAATTCAAACAATGGTTCTGGGACTCTTGGGCTATGATGACCGGATCCGTATTATTATGAATTTGTTTCAGAACTACCTTGACAAAATTCCACCATACAAACCAATCCCTTTGAGCGCGATGGAAAGAGCGAAAGACGTGAATTCTCTACTTAGTCCAGACCCGCCCAGAGAGGATCTGAGTGTTGCGGGCGCATTGCCCATTGAAAAGGTTACGGGATGTCAAATTGCCGCATCGCAGGCAGAAACAAAGAGGACTGCCGATCTGGTGGAATGGTTGCATAGGCACTTGAAATCGTATATTCAAGGAGCGCTATTCGATTACGCAACTTTCGAGAAAATGGGTCAGGCATTGGAGCAGAAACTTGGAGAGCTCGACTCTCGAGCCGAGTACGTAGCTGTGTGTGACCAAAGCATCAAAGTGAAACTCAAGTATATCAGGTCGATGTTCCAACTCATGTCTGATTCAATTGAGGTTTTAAAGTACTATCATGAAACAGACCTTGTGGGCCATGCATTAGTGTATCAAATGATCGATCTCAATGTGAGACTCTTGACGTTACGAGACTCGACTGGGGAGCCAGATCGACAAATCTATGGGTTTTCCGAGAACCTCGCAATGTTCTTCCAGCAAATGAATGCATGGGCTAGCGAGTTCATTGCCACTCAGCAAATGCCTTATGGAAGACAGCGATTTTTCAACAAACAGTTCATGCAAGCCCAAGCTACGCTCATTATGTTTGCACGCCACGTCGGAACATTGCCTGAGAACGGAAAATAACTCACGATGTCCTCTGAGGCCATGTTTTTGTCGAAAACACCAGATTGACTTGCAAGAAAGAACGAGGGCCTATTTCGTTTGATCTCGTTTATGAATGATTTCTTGTACTGCTGAAAGATACGAACCTGTCTGTTTCAATCTGGTCTTAGTTCACACAGAGGTTTGTAAATTGAGTTCGCCCCACATTTACATCGAGAATATGCGAAGTAAAGCCTTTGTACCCGTGAATTCAGTAAGTAAAGGAGTAATGAAAAACCTCGAACTTCGGGCTATTGCCTAATCCTTAAAGCCAGTGAGTCAGCATATGAAGCGGTGAGTTGGAGTCTGCGGTTTCATTTTCGAAAATAGGCTGTATTTACTTATCGAGTTTGACGACCTGTCGAAGTTTTGACAATTCACTTCGAAAAATGCCGAAAAGGGGAACAGTCCAATTTGGTCAGTATGCCAACTCGTATTCCAGCCCATTTATTCTCTTCGTCCGAAGCAGTATACGTGAGAAAACTGCTTCATAATGGATTTAATACTCAGATCGGCAAAACTCAAACAAAGAAGAAGAAAACATCTTTGATAGCTTTCTCTTGCGTTCTCAGACTTGCCAAAAGTTTTAACCATATTATGCCCCAAGCTCTTTTCGGCCTATAATCAGAGCATAAGCAAAGTTCAACACCTCAGACTTGTGAAGCCAGCGGCCCAGTACCACATCAGCAAGTTGTTAGTTGAGCTTTAGTTCCAAGCAATACATCACTTATGCAATTTTTCTTATCCCAGCTTTGCTTTAATAACTACACTTCAAACTGTCAAGGAA
>JAKTUN010000238.1:0-17368 GCA_030556725.1 Metschnikowia viticola | reverse complement strand
TTTTTTTACACTTTTGACGTCTTAAGCTAGTGAGGGTGTTGGGGTGAGTGAGACCGTATCGTCAGACGCGCAGGCCTAAAGATCTTGACTGTTGACTGCCAGCTTTCAGAAATCTAGTCGAATTGGTACTTATATACGGTTTGGTAAGATGTCTCGACGTATAGAGTTTTTTCTCGTCTAGTTTCTCTCAAAATTTGTCAAATCATTTGAAGACTTCACCGCGTTGGTCGTGCCGAGACCAAACAAGTTGCGACGAAATGTTTCATCTAGATCCCATCTGTATTGAGAAGGATGGAGAGTTTCGGAGAGCGGTGCTTCAATTTACAGCAATGTTATTTGTCTCGGGTAAATCCTTAGGAGACCGTATTTATGCACTCACGATGGGAGACGAACCTAGGAAAGTGCTCTCGCGACAATAATTTGAGTGCACGGTGGCTGTAACGACGCACGATTTTTACTCAAACGGAAAGCAAACAAACCCGTACATCCTCAATTCCTTACAAATCGCGACATTTTTCGGCAAATCCCATTTGGTGGGTTGGGATTTCTTGATTTGTATCTTTCGCGGATGCCCATACAAATTTGCATAATTTTTTTTTTTTGATTTTTTGTAATTCACAAGCTTGTATTGAGTTAAATCGATCATTTCTCCGAGATCTTGTTAAATTTCTCTACTCGCCGAAGCATTTTTATCTAAAAAAGCGTACCCTAAGGAGAAATGACGTAAAATGTAATTTTTTTTTTCGGTGTCTTAACTGAACTTCACTGCCTTGGTCACGTGCCTTAGCATGCGCTAACAATCCAAAAAGCTTGAGTAGTGCGCCGATTAATTATCAACCCCACATTCTACGAGTGGGGCAAGAACCCACGGAGGAATCTTTCATTAGCTTCTTGCATATCCACATTACAATGGACGAAAATTCGAAATCCAATTTGACAGAAGAGGAAAAAAAAGTGAGTATTCGAAATAGTCGTTGGCTATAAAAGACGAACAACTAACAGCATAGGCCCACCACATAGCTTCCGAGCAAAAACGACGCGAGAATATCCGTATGGAATTCGATCGTATAGTCGAGTTGACACCAAATCTCTCTTCCGAAGAAAGCCGATCAGAGCTCAATATTCTTACAAAAAGTGCTGACTACATTGATTCATTGAAGGAGGAAAACCTTAAATTGTTGGAAGAGTGTAGAGAGAAAGGCATATCTGTGCCGGACCATTTGGTTTATAAAGGCCCGGGAATAGCTTTTGAGCAGTGACATAGTTAGATACGGGAAATTAGTTTGTCTTCGCATGGAAATTGGAATGGAATCATGTCTTTAGCCTTAATATGCTTCACAAAGCAGCACTGGCGACTAAAGAAGCATGGTAGTCGTGCAATGTGGGACAACTTCTAGTGAAAAGCTGCCGAGTTGAACTTGTTCGACCTCTTTTTGACGAAAGGCATGGACGCTTCATGCACTTATCCTGTTCTTACTACCCAGCTTACGCTACCCAGTGTATTGCTATATTTTGCTACCCAGTGTATTGCTATACGTATCCTTCGTGCCAGCTCTTGCTACTATTCAAGTGCCAACATTTTAGATCAATTGAAGTAAGGACATTTCATAAAAAGCAGCTACCTGTACCAAATTTAATTTGTAAGAATATTCATTCGCTACGCACGTTTGTCTGAGTGAGCATCCGGCTTCCTCGTAACAGAGCGTGAGAAATGCGCGACATCGACTGACAACGATACGTACGTCATAGCGACAGCTATAAAGCTTGCAATCATGAATATTGGCCCCCACCCATCGCAGCCGAACGCGCCTGCGGGCACGAGTATCGCAACTGGTCCCACGGCATATATCGCAGGTGGCTCTCCTGATGTACCGCCAGATTTGGCGCTACTTCTACAAAAGTTAGAAGAGGATTTCACCGTGAATAAGTCCATTGATCAGTGGACCTACATCAACAGAAGAGAGGAGATAATGCAGCTGATCAACAGACTACATCAGCAGTCAAAAAGCTTTGTGGCGTCAGATCCATCAAAACTCGAGAAGGTTCTATTGCCACGAAAAATCTCTGACACGTCGACCTTCACTAAGCAAGGAATGGCACATATGTTGAAACAACGTGCAGAAAACAACCCCACAGATCACGCCTTTATGGTACTAGATATCAAGGGTAAAGCCCAGCAGTTCCTTCTGTGGGAAAAGCTCTATACAAAGTCAGTGAAGGTGGCTCACGAACTCAAGCATAGGGCGCTGTTCAAGTCTAACGACACGGTCGCGCTACTCTACAAAGAGAGCGAGGTGTGTGAGTTCGCTGTAGCACTTTTCGGATGCTTCATGGCCAACGTGACAGCTATCCCAATACACAATGATGTCTCCTTGACGGAGATGTTCGACATCATGTCCTCCACATCTTCTCTGTTGGTGTTGATGTCAGAGTCTGTATCGAAAGAGCTAGAAAAAATCAGTACCGCCAATCTGCCCTTCATCTGGCCATCCAAAATTTCACGCTTGAGGACCACTGACTTGGGGTCTGCAAAAAAATCCGAGCAGGATGCCATCTTTTCGAAGCATAAGAGGGGTGCGAATGAAAATAAAAACGATCTAGCCTATGTCGAATTCTCAAGGTCTCCCGTTGGAGAGCTACGGGGTATTGCTCTAAGTCACAGAACTATATCTCATCAAGTGAATTGCTTAGATACTTCTTTACTGAGCTTACCTGACTCAGGGGGAAGTCTCATTCAATCGCCGCAGTCTCAAAGAAGAGGGCGAAGAGTATTTCTTGTCACAATGGACATAAGAATTTCCATTGGACTCATTATAGGAATAATGTTCTCTGTGTACTCGGGAAATCTCACAGTGTGGGCACCTCCAAAAGTCATGGAGGTGCAGGGATTGTACGCTAATATCATCTCGAAATGTCATGCAAATCTTTTACTTGCCGACTTCTTGGGACTAAAACGAGTGACCTATGATTATCAGAAAGCTCCGAACGCCACTCGTTACTTCTCTAAAACACAAAGAGTTGACTTTTCGTCTGTGAAGTGGGTGCTTGTCGACGCACTCACAGTAGATGGTGAATTCATCGAGGTTTTGTCGGAAAGATATCTTAAACCTCTCGGCTGCCCCCAATCGCGCAATGCCATAATTCCAATGCTCACGTTGAGCGAATATGGAGGCATGGTTATCTCAATGAGAGACTGGTTAGGCCGTTCCGATGCAATGGGAATTGACATCAGCAACAGCGACAGTGATGATCTATCTTCCGTGATAATTGACAAAAAAGCGCTCTCGCAAAATAAAGTTTGCATACTTGAGACAAATCCATTCGAATCAGACGAACAAAGCTCTGATACTTTACGCGTCGACGCTTTTGGATACCCTCTTCCAGATGCGACACTTGCAATTGTCAACCCCGAACTGTCTTCTGTAGTGCTAAAAGGCGAGCTTGGTGAGATTTGGATTGATAGCCCATGTTTATCAGGAGGTTTTTACGGATTGAAGAAGGAATCAAAACTGATCTTTCATGCGAAATGTCGTGGAGCAAATGGCATGTTAGATATGGAATTCCTTCGCACGGGCTTGCTTGGATTCACTTATGAGGGCAAGATATACATTCTCGGACTCTACGAAGACAGAATTAGACAAAGACTCAGCTGGATTGACCATAAGCATCATAAAAAATTGAGCGCTGAACCACTAGGGACTATCATGAGATACCACTATTCCTCTCATCTTTTGGCAACGCTTGCCAACGAGGTGAGACAAGTTTACGACTGCACGATTTTTGACGTCTTTATCGGGAATGAATATTTACCCGTAGCCATTGTCGAGGCAGAAATTATTAGGAAAGTGATCGATGATCCGGAGACAAACTCCAGCAACAATACCAAATCTAAAGACAAATTCGATTACAGTGCTGTTCCCTTAAACGAATCCGTTCTCAATGTCATCGCCAAGAGGTGTTTTGACGCATTGAACAAACACCATCTGTTGAGGCTTTTCTGTGTCGTAGTCGTCGATTGTGACACTCTACCCAAGATCATGCGCAGTGGAGGGCTAGAGATAGCCAACATGCTTTGCAAGAAGCAATTTTTGGAAGGAACACTCAGATCTGATTTTATCAAATTTTTCATGAACCGAGCTATCAGTATGATTCCGCGTGGTGAAGATGTGATGGGTGGTATCTGGTCTCCTTATGCATCGGAGCTTCGCAGCTCTTCTCTTCTGAGGTTTCCGTCTCAATTTTCAACTGTTGACTATAGGTCAAAAACTCTAGATGACAAGACCGGGGCTCCACTTACTGACTTCAAGAGTATCATTGACATCTTGAAATTCCGAGTTGCCAATTCCGCTGATGCTGTTGCTTATCAAAGTATCGATACAACAGGAAAAAGTGGCTCTAAAGCCATGACATGGAAAAAATTCGAGCAGAGGATATATGCTGCTTGTCAATATGTAATTGAAAAGTCGACACTAAGACCAGGTCAATACGTCATATTGATGTACTCCTTGTCGGAAGAATTCAATATTATGCTTTATGCATGCTTCATGTTGGGAATTGTGCCGATACCGATGTTACCGTTTGATTCCAACCGAATTGGAGAGGACTTTCCAGCTTATGTGGGCGTTATAAAAGACTTCGATGTTCAGGAGGTATTTATCAATGATGAAGTGGAAAAATTCATGAAGAATGGACCTGTGGCTGATGCGCTCAAAAAGATGAATCATCGCAGAGTTAAGCCCTTACGCATCAAGAATACTACCAAGTTAACAAAGATTTCCAGTGTGGCCGCTCTTAACCCCAAGATTGCGAAATATCAGGCTGCTGCAAACTTCAGAGATGAGAACACCACAGCTCTAGTGTGGCTAAACTTTACATCTGATCACTACCGGGTTGGTGCAGCATTGAGTCATAAGTGCATAATTAATATTTGCAAAGTTTTCAAGGAAACCTGCAATCTTTCCTCCAAATCATCTATTGTGGGGTGTGTGCGTCACTCTTCGGGTATCGGCTTGATACAAGCCCTGCTTTTGGGTGTTTATTTGGGCACCACAACCTATTTGAGCTCTCCTGTCAATTTTGCAGGAAATCCTTTATCGTTCTTCTTGTCCCTTGCAAAATACAAGGTCAAAGATGTCTTCGTGACAGAGCAAATGTTAAAGTATGCGGTGGCCAAGTTTACCCCTAAGGGTTTCAACTTGTCCACATTAAAAAATATGATGATAAGCACTGACGGCAGGGTTGAAATTGATTTGTTGAGAAAAATCGCCAATATTTTCCTGCTGGCTAAACTCAACGCCGCCTCAATGTCTGCGGTGTATAATCATTGCTTCAACCCTATCATTTCAACAAGATCTTACATGACAGTCGCTCCTGTGGATTTATTTTTGGACCCTGTAGCTTTGCGGCAAGGGTACATTTCGATAGTCAATCAAGCTGAACACCCGCATGCCTTGAGGGTTCAAGACTCGGGTATGGTACCTGTTTGTACAGAGATTGCCATCGTGAATCCAGAGACCTGCAATGTTTGCAGGGAGGGTGAATTCGGTGAAATATGGGTTAACTCTGAAGCAAATCTTACCTCCTTCACAAATGGACCTAAGGGCCCGATAGATAATTTTGTGAAGAAACAATTTTTCGGTAAAATCACAGGGGATAGAGACGAACGGACATTTCTCCGAACTGGCGATCTCGGGTTTTTGCATCATATCTCAATCACAAAAAATAACCCCAGCGGCCTTAATCAGGAAGTGACATCATTTCAGCCACTTTTTGTTTTGGGAAAGATCTCAGATACTTTTGAGGTTATGGGCCTTCATCACTTTCCCCTTGATATCGAAAGTACCATCGAAGCATGCCATAGTGATATTTACAAAAATGGCTCGTGCGTTTTCAAGTGCTCCGATTACACGATCGTGGTGTGTGAGGCAAAGAGATCCAGAGGCCTATCAGCTCTCGTTCCTATGATTGTGAATACTGTATTCAGCAAGCATCATTTGATTGTTGATATCGTTGCTTTCATAAAAAAGGGAGAGTTCCCAATTTCCAGGTTGGGTACAAAACAAAGGGCCAGGATCGTTGATGCATGGGTGCAAGGTATTATTCCCCTCTCTGTACTGTACGGTGTAAACTATGGGGAAAATTCTACGATAAGACTAGTCAAGGAAATTGATGAAGTTTCGAGGAAGAATCCGTTTGCTGAGCTTAGAAATCCCGCGCAAGACTATTATGACGTGGCGCCGGAAAGCGTATTTGATCATGCTGGACAACCACTTCACCTCAATGCCGGAGAAACCCGTCAGCATAAGGCAACATTTGATATGTGCAGCATGGAGAGTGATGACCTCCGGCCATAAGCGTACAATAGACACTCCATACATACTACTGATTGTAATGATTTTGTAGTCAGTAAACATAATCACTTTGCGGCCAAATCAAGTAGATTTAATTGCATCCTTGACAGCTGACCATGGGGTACGGGTGTGATTCTTGAGCCATCAGCGAAACCACCGTTGAAGGAAAAGATGAGATCACAGCAACTTTTAAGAATATACAAAATACCACAAGAGAATAAAAGCTCAAGTTACTTTTCATTTGATTTACAGATATGAAGCGATCAGCGGGTCCTTTTTCCGGTCAAAATTCCCCGGGCCAGCCAAAAAAGAAAAGACTAATATCGGTGTTTTCAGCCTTGAAGAATGTCCTCTTCAAGCCAAGTTTAATGCCTTCAGATCTATCCGACACTAGCCATCTTGCATTCGAGAAGAGTGCTTCTGAAAATGAGGAGATACCCAATTCATTTATATCACGGAAGAGGAGGATGTCGATCAATGACAACATAAAGCGCCAAAGTTTGGCTATTCCTCGCTCTTCGGTAAGTGCACCTTCCGGGAAAGGTATGGTGGAAATGATGTACGATTCGGCACAGTCTCGACAGCAAAGCTACGATGTAGATGGTGAATTCACAAGATTGGGCGCAAACCCGGAATCACAATTGGCAAGGGAAATTTCTCCAAGTGTACATGTACCAAAGTCTCGTTCTCTACCGAGAGACCCAGAAGAGGGGAGTCTCCGTCACAACCCGGAGAGAATGATCGAGAATCCAATGGCACTCGAATTTTTGGATCAAGACATTGGATCCATCTATGAAGACGATGCCAGCAGTCCTGCTCGGCCCCCCTTCATCAATTTGAACCCGAGAGAACGGCATCACTTGTTGCAGATGAAGAAGTCGATAGAGGCTTCAGAGTTTTTGCAGAGCCGTCTTTACATGACGGAACCCGACGAATCAATGACAATCCTTTCGACAAACAACAAAGTGGACTCGTTCACGCAAACAGAAACTCTGCAAACCTCACTCAAGTTTAATGCGCTTAGAACTAAACTTGCTTTGCAAAATAGGAAGCACATAAAGTCAAAGAAAAGCCCTGGCTTTTTTTCAGGTGAGTTCATTTACGATCCTGCGGAAATCGAGACCCCAGTCAAAACGGAGCAGAAATTCCAGGGCATTCTAGCATCAGTGAAAAAGCCACAATTCCCCATCAAACCCAAAAAGAATTCAGAAAAATCATTGCCAGATGATGAATCACGTATATATCCATTGAAAAGACGTGGATCATTGAGTCAGCGCCCGGGCCTTGAAGAGGCGCTTCGGTTCGGGAAAAGTAAAGAACGACTCGATGATGAGCACAATCAAGGAAGCAACAAGTCCTCAACGGGAATCAGATTAAAAAAACCGCCCGTGTCACTGGACCATTCGAAAGTTGGACCAACTTCTGCATTCAAATTCGATATTCAAAAAGACAAAGTTTCTTCCATCTTCGGGAAAAGACAGCCCGAAATTGATACACCCATGTTATGTAATGAGAAGACTGCTTTCACAAATCAAACAGACTGTCTTGGAAAAGTTAATGACGATAGCATTAATTTTGCGTTGAAAGATTCAGCCCTAAAGTCAGGGAAAGATTTAGCTCCTGATAATCATCTTACGAACGTAAGCGGGAAGAACGGCGTACCAGAGACAGCGCTTTTTCCACAAAACAATCAAATCGGCCTCAGTGACTCCGTGAAGCAACCTTTGTTTTCATTCGGAACTTCTGGGAAAGACAAGGAAACTCCAAAACCCGCCTTTAGCTTCGGGGGCTTGCATACAAAAGGAGGAAGTCAAACCGCAGAATCCTCGATCGGGAAAGTCAAGGAAAAAGCGGGTATTTCCAAACCTTTGTTCCAAAGTGGTGTAAGTCAATCGCTTTCTAAATCAAGTCTCCTTTCGAAAGGAGTAGATGAGGAAAAGGCTGGTGAGAAGTTGGCGGACCCTTCTCCGGCCAAGGCTGCGTTTGGTAGCGTCAAGTCACCGGCGTTCGCTTCTGCAACCACCGATGCCAGCAAAGGCTCGGAGAGTATCACAGACGACAGGCCTAAGGGCCTCTTTAATTTAGGTTCAGAAGCAGCTCTTCCAAAATTAGATGGTTCAGGAACCCTTTTTGGCCAACTGGCAAAAAAAGCACCAGAATTTGACTTTGAAGCGAAGCCGAAAGGAACTGGAACCAACGAGATACCAAGCTCGAAGAGAAGAGCTCCAGATTCGCATGGTGATAATGCTGTCGTAGCTCCAGAAAGAACGATCGCGGCTCAGACTAAATTAGCCGAGGCACCTGTTTCAGACTCCTCCGGTGACAACTTATTTCTGTTTGGTAAAAAGCCATCTACACTCTCTAACGAAAAGTCTGCAGATCCGCCCTCAGAAAGCACAATTTTCAAATCTAAGGTGGACGTGGGCACGGTGAGTGGTGAAGCTCCCAAATTTTCTTTTGAAAAAGCTGCTACTAAAGTTGGTCCATCTCTGACCTTTTCGTTCGGACAATCTTCAGATGTACCGAAGAGTTCGCCTTTGTTCTCTTTTCTGGCATCCGGCGGGCAGAAAGCAAACGATTCACTGATATCCGATTCAAAATCTGAGGATTCTGCGAAGAAAGCTAACTCGAATAACAGCATTGGGCCAAGGCCAGGAATGTTTGGCGGCCAAACTCCTTCCTCTGAGCCGACCCCAATACCTTCGTTCTCATTTGGCAACCCAACTACAGCTCAACAAGCATCGGCAAATGCGTCGACGTTCAGCTTCGGTCAAACCGCAACCGCAGACCCAGCTTCGATTTTCGGAGCGGGACGTAATGCTCCTGCCTCTGGCTTCAATTTTGCCGTGGCACAAAAGCCTACTTTACCACAATCAGTGCCTCTGCCAGCTCCTTTCGCACAAACACCGGGTCCCAACTCTGCCAACGGCTTTAGCTTCAGCAACACAGCTGTATCTGCTTTAGGTGGAAGTAGATCAGCAACTCCTTCAAATTCAGGCTTTGGGTTTGGTGCTAACTCACAAAATGGAAATCAGGCAAGTAATCCTGCTTTTGGGGGTTTCAGTAACCCATCAGCGCCATCAAGTGTGTTTGGTGGCACCTCAAGAAGTGTCACGCCAACGTTTGGTGGATTCGGACAGCCTCAAAATGGGCAATTTAATACCGGACAGCCCCAAGCACAGCCCCAAGCACAGTCAAATGGGTTTTCATTCACAAACAACTCTGCTACGGGTACAATGAACAGTGCTCCTGGTAGCTTCGGACAAGCCAGCCGCGAAAGCACCCCTCCAGCGTTTGGCAATCCAATGGGAGGTGCTCCCCCACCAGGAATAAATTTCACCGGCAGAAAACTCGCCCATATGCGTCCTAGAAGGAGGTGAGAGTGTATAATATAACACTGGAGTAACTCAATCAACCTATTATACAATTAAATTTAATTAGCGGGCCGGTTTCAAGTCTTGCGTGTAAGATTGTCAACATCGATAGCTGAAAGCATATACTTTAAACATTCAAGAGAGGCCGCTCATAAGCTTCGCCCTTGGGTGTGCTACTCGTGATGATATATATCTTAGGCACAGTCCGAGGTCGCCCGCGAAGGGGACAAATTAGTAGCATTCGAGAGATCAACATTATGTCGCACGGAATCTGGGTACTTCGCAATCGAACGCCAACCCAAGTGCGGGTGCACGAGAAGGATACGGACTCTTGCATGAGTTTCCAGATCTGACCCCAAACTTGAATTTGATGAAAACTTACCCCCCTGTCTATCCCTCTGATGTCGAGTATAGACCAGGGAGAATACAGTCGCTTGATGCAGAGCAGGAGTTGCTGTTGAAGCAGTGTTGGGCAACATTGTTAAAACACTGGGGCTATGTTGTGGATATATCAAATGAAGATGTCTGCAATAAAAATGCATTTGTTGTCTCCTCTGTGGTACTGGAAAGAAAACCCATGCACGGCTCAGACGCGGGACCGAAAAAGAAAAGATCACTATTCTCGAAAAAAGTGGAGGAACGTGCCCCTATTGTAGAGCTCAGCAATATCAGGGCGAGTGCTTTGAAGCATAACCGACTTCCCTACCGACTTGAATTGACATGCGAGGAGGATCTCCGAACGTTCGCTAGACACCAAAAAACTACCCAAATTGATGAAGCTCAGATCGGAGACGAAATGTCTGTTGAGTCCTTCCAAACAGCTTCTGATTCATTAGAAGGAACTTTGATCGAAGCCTCGAATTCGACATCCGACACTCGAGGCGATACCAAGCAGACTCAAAACGACGAAATTCGGCTGCAGAGATCAGAAATTCTTCTGTTTCTCGACAATTACAACCCTTCGGACACACACAACTGCCTCGAAGGCACTTTGAAAAATGACTTAATAGACAACTTCATCTTGCGATTTGTGAGAGCACGGGCTAACAATCACGAGGAAACAATGAAAATGCTTGTGAAGTCTTTGCACTGGCGAAAGCATGAGGTGGCAGTAGAAAGTTTGCTTCGAGAGGGTGATGCGCCATCTGTGGTTACAGGAAACAATCCCGGCTTTGTCAAAAATTTCGTGGTGAACAAGGCATTTGTGAGGGGACAGGACCGTAACAAAAATCCTCTTTTCATTTTTCAGTCCAGAAAACATTTCGCTTCGGACTCAAGTTTGGCAGGAACGGAACGCTATGCCTTGTTGATCATTGAGTGGTGCAGGTTATTTTTGAGGGAGGTGAACGAATCAGTGGATCTGTGTTCTTTAATGTTTGACCTTAGTGGGTTCTCTTTGAAAAATGCAGATAATGCGCCTGTGAAATTTTTAACATCGATCTTCGAGGCCCATTATCCAGAAAGTTTGGGCGTCGTGATCGTTCATAATGCGCCATGGATCTTCTCAACCGTCTGGAGCATTATCAAAAATTGGCTCGACCCAGTGGTGGCTTCAAAAATCCATTTCACCAAGGGATATGAGGAGCTACAGAAGTTCATCGAGCCAAAGCACATTCCGCAGTATCTTGGTGGAGAAGATCAAAAAGAACTTTCTTATGCTACGCCCGGTCCAGAGCATACAAGACCCATGAAGCCAAAAGATGCGAAGTATTTTGAGTTACGAAAAGAGCGAGACGGCCTTTTTCTAAAGATCATAGGAACAACAAGCAGGTGGGTTTCTTGTACTGATAGCGAATCAAGCTCGAAATACTTGAAAGAAAAAATCTATTTAAGCTATCAGTTGTCTGATAATTACATCGAGTTGGATCCTTATTTGCGGAACCCTGGGGTTTACGACCGTGATGGAACGTTGAATATGAAAAATTGAGCTAGAAATAAAAAAATTGATAGAACGTTACAGTCTGGTTCGAACTCGCCCTTCACTTGATTGCTCAGTGCTTTGAACACGCTGAGATTGGTGTAGTTGTTTTTTTTCTTATAAATGGTGCTCTCTAGTTTCATTTGGCTGCGGCTGCAGATTCGCGCCAAATATCAATTCGAGACGCGAGCTCGTTTCGTTATCGTATGACTATAATTACAATACAGGCCATTTGCTACTCTGTGCATTACAAAGCTATGGCAGCTCTGAATTTGAAAAATGAGAGGCATTTGGCGAAGGAAATGCTCGGAAGAGTTATTGAAAGCTGGGCCGAATATCTGAATTGGGGACGAGCCATCAAGTTCATTGTTCAGAATGGCCTTTGTTCTTCATGAGGCTGCAGGACGCGTCGTACCGTCGTTTACTTTTCAACCAATTTTTTGCAGCGACCGCCACGCGCGCTTATGGAGGCCAACTCTTAATGTAAATGCACATTCTCTTTTTCAAAAGCCTGCTCAATCGTACAATCTACAACAAGTGTTTGCAAAATGGCTCCACAAAACGTCGGCATCAAAGCTATTGAGGTGTATATTCCCACTAACTACGTGAATCAATCTGAATTGGAGAAATTCGATGAGATTCCTGCCGGCAAATACACGATCGGCTTAGGCCAGACAAATATGGCTTTCGTTTCCGATAGGGAAGACATTTATTCTCTCTCGCTCACTGTCACCAGCAGGTTGTTGAAAAATTATAACATTGATCCCAACTCTATTGGTAGATTGGAGGTTGGAACGGAAACCTTGTTGGACAAGTCAAAATCTGTGAAATCCGTTTTGATGCAGCTTTTCAATGAAAACGATGACATTGAGGGCGTCGACACCGTGAACGCCTGCTATGGAGGTACATCTGCTGTGATCAATGCTGTGAACTGGGTGGAGTCTTCGTCGTGGGACGGTAGAGACGCAATTGTTGTCGCTGGTGACATTGCCATTTACTCCAAGGGAGCCGCCAGACCTACCGGTGGCGTTGGCTCTGTTGCTATGCTCATTGGCCCAGACGCCCCCATTGTATTTGACTCTGTAAGAGGCTCGCACATGGAACACGCATATGACTTCTATAAGCCAGATTTCACCTCGGAATATCCAGTTGTGGATGGCCACTTTTCCTTGACGTGCTACACAAAATCCGTCGACCGCGCGTACAAAAACTACTCGAAGAAAATTACCAAGGATGCCAACAAAACCGTCGGCTTCTTGGACTACTTTGATTATTCAGCCTTCCATGTCCCAACTTGCAAGTTGGTGACCAAGTCCTTCGCCAGGTTGTTGTACAACGATTTCTTGTCCAATCCTGAGGCTTTCAGAGGTAAGTTGGACCAGGAGACTTTTGAACAAATCAGTGCCGTGTCTTATGAGCAGTCTTTGACCGATAGAAATATCGAAAAGATTTTTCTTGGCCTCGCAAAAGACGAATCCAACAGAAGGCTTGCCTCCGCGTTGAAGGTGCCTACAAACACAGGAAATATGTACACAGCGTCTTGTTGGGCGTCTTTATCATCTGTGTTGTTTTTTGCCGGTAGCGAGGAGTTGCAAAACAAGAGAATCTCTGTTTTCTCCTACGGTTCAGGTCTCGCCTCCACCTTGTTGTCTGTGAAGGTTGTAAGCGACATTTCCGCCATCACAAAAGTCTTGGACTTGGAATACAAATTGGGTGAGGGTAGACAGAAAAAGACCCCAGAGGAATACGTTGAACACATAGCGTTGAGAGAGAAGGCTCATTTGCAGAAAAGCTTCCAGCCTCAGGGGTCCGTTGACGACATCGCTTCGGGTGCATACTACTTGGTCAACATCGATGACAAGTTTCAAAGAACTTATGAATTGAAAAACTAGTTTCAAGCGCAGAACCTCGATGTGAAATCATTTTCGGGCTTCCCATTTCATCGTGTATGTATACAGCCATCAATGGATTAAAAACTGGCAGACCACATTATACTGTAACAATGCGCCTAGCACACCTTGTCCGCTTGAGTTTTCACTGTTCATCGAGCTTGTAATTTACCATGAGCTGACCTAGAATCACTGTATCGCAACACATTGCCATAAAAAATTCACAAACACGGGACTAAAGACTTCGAATCACCACAATCTCCTCTATTGTCGAAAGACCGTCGTATTTATTTTCTGCCCAAATTGGGAAGGTGTAAACAGCCGTACATCTCTCAGCTCGCCCCCTGGGTAGTGCGAATACCGTTAAGTAAACACTAGCACTAAATGTCTGCCCTGCTTGGAGCGTAGCACCGTCCCACACCGTTTGATCATTCATCATGAGAGAAGTTATCAGCATTAACGGTATGTGTTCTTTCGCTAAGAAGCATTCTTCTTTTTGCCAACGAAAGTTTGCAAATGCAGTCCAGAGTATTTTTACCTCTCTGGGTGACCTTGTAAAAGTGACACCACCTGCCAGTGCCACATTCCAACACATTGATTCCAAGTTTCGTGTCGAGATGAACTCAGTGTTTGCCATTTCTAGTTCTTGTTTCTGGGTGAGGCTTATGCCTTGGCTACTCATTTGGCTTTTGGCCTTCGAATAACTTCTCACGTAACCTGAAACGTGAACGCCAAACGTGAACGCCCGGGCGTGAATCTTCTCGAGCTGGCACTCGTAAGATGTTTCCGAGCAGCTAAGAACATTTTACGCCGAAGAGTAACGGCAAAACTTTGCTTATGAGGTGTATAGGCGTCATATTCTGGACAAACAGCAAGTTTACTAACAATGATAGTGGGTCAGGCCGGGTGCCAAATCGGTAACGCATGTTGGGAATTGTATTCACAAGAACATGGTATCAGGAAGGATGGATACTTGCAAGAGGGTCTCGATAGACCAAAGGGGGGCGAAGAAGGTTTCTCTACGTTCTTTTCCGAGACTGGGTCCGGTAAGTACGTGCCAAGAGCATTGTATGTGGATTTAGAGCCAAATGTGATCGACGAGGTGCGCACTGGCGCTTATAAAGATTTGTTTCACCCCGAGCAATTGATTGCTGGTAAAGAAGATGCTGCTAATAATTACGCGAGAGGTCATTATACAGTGGGTAGAGAGATCTTGGACGATGTCTTGGACAGAGTTAGAAGGATGTCGGACCAATGTGATGGCTTACAGGGATTTCTCTTTACTCACTCTTTGGGAGGTGGTACGGGTTCAGGATTGGGCTCCTTGCTTTTGGAACTGTTGTCCGTTGACTACGGCAAGAAGTCTAAGTTGGAATTTGCTGTCTATCCCGCTCCTCAACTCTCAACGTCTGTTGTTGAACCATACAACACTGTATTGACAACACACACCACCTTGGAACATGCTGACTGCACGTTCATGGTAGATAACGAAGCCATCTACGACATGTGTCGCAGGAACTTGGACGTTTCAAGACCAAGTTTCGGGTCGTTGAACAGCTTGATCGCCCAGGTGGTGTCCTCTGTGACAGCGTCGTTGAGATTTGATGGCTCCTTGAATGTTGACTTGAACGAATTCCAGACCAATTTGGTGCCTTACCCAAGAATCCATTTCCCCTTGGTGTCGTATGCGCCAGTATTTTCTAAGAGCAGAGCAAGTCACGAGGCAAACTCCGTCTCCGAGATCACCGCTTCATGCTTCGAACCAGGAAACCAGTTGGTGAAGTGTGACCCAAGAGTTGGCAAGTATATGGCTACATGCTTATTATACCGCGGTGATGTCGTGACTAGAGACGTGCAGAACTCTGTTGCTCAAATCAAGGCCAAGAAGACTGTCCAATTGGTCGACTGGTGTCCAACTGGCTTCAAGATTGGTATTTGCTACCAGCCGCCAACTGCTATTGAAGGCTCTGAGTTGGCTTCTGCGAAGAGGGCTGTCTGCATGTTGTCCAATACCACGGCCATTGCGGAAGCGTGGAAGAGAATTGACAAGAAGTTTGACTTGATGTACTCGAAGAGAGCGTTTGTTCATTGGTACGTGGGAGAAGGTATGGAAGAAGGTGAATTTACCGAGGCCAGAGAAGACTTGGCGGCGTTGGAAAGAGACTATGAGGAGGTTGGAACTGATTCTTTCCCAGAGGAGGAGGAAGAGTACTGAGCGAACACGCGCTTTATATACTCATTATAGTTTAGTTTGATTTTCGAATGCTAATGCTCATAAGCTGCATTCTATTCGATGAGCTTCAATCAATGAAAAGACCGAAAATCATGAAGTCATAACAATCATGAAAATTGAATTTGCATCACGCAATGTTTATAATTCTCAAATCTTGCGATACGCTCACGGCTCAAATATGCATTGCAGTGCAATGATGACAAATGCACTGATGTTTGTCTTCGGAAGTGTGTTTTTTTTTCTATCCTTTCGCGTGGAAGCACATGTGATACCTCCAGTGTCCGCATTCAAGAATTGAGCTCTCATAAGCAGTCACGCTAATTGGAACTGCCGGATCTTCATCCCGACTATCAATGTCCGAGTTCAAAGATAATAGAGAATTACTTAAGCAGCCACTTCACGGAATCTATATTCCAGTGGCTCTTATCATTTTCGGCACATGCATCATTGACTACCACTACCTCCCATACACCATCACATTCACAGCAATCATTTGCACGCTTAATTTTTGGGAGGCTTGGCGGCGTAGAAAATCCATTGACCCCGTGAAATGGAATGACTTGGAGCTCATTGACAAGACCGTCATCTCCAAAAACTCCGCAATCTATAGATTCAAATTATTCCATGAGGACGAGGTGTTGGACATCCCAGCGGGCCACCATGTTGCATGTTGTTTTGACATCGACGGCAAGGATGAGGTGAGGTACTACTCTCCTATTTCTAACAGATTTGACACTGGATTCTTCGATATATTGGTGAAGTCGTATGCCAATGGTAAGGTGTCCAAGAGATTTGCGATGTTGAGAGAAGGACAAACCGTCAAATTCAGAGGGCCCGTCGGAAGATTAGATTATACCACAAATATGGCTGATCACATTGGTCTTGTTGCCGGTGGATCGGGGATCACCCCCATTTTGCAGGTAATCACGAGAGTGATCACTACGCCGGAAGACAACACCAAGCTCACTTTACTTTTTGGTAATGAGACAGAAAATGATATTTTGTTGAAGAGCGAGCTCGATGAAATTGCCAAAAAGTATCCTGACTTCACCGTGCATTACACTGTGACTAAGCCTTCTGCTTCCTGGGAGGGAGAAACCGGATACATAACCAAGGAAATGATAGAGAAATATATGCCCAAGTCTGCTAGAGACAACAGGCTTTTCATATGTGGCCCTCCGGAGATGAAGAAGAACTTGATCGATGTTTCCTGCGATTTAGGTTGGGAAAAGACGTCTATGAAGTCTCTGCCAGGCGACCAAGTTTTCTGTTTTTAGTCCAAGTTTAGTCATTTCTTCACGCAATGCCCGCTTCTGCAGTTAAAGGCTGGCGAAGGGGCAGCACTTGCGTGTTTTGCTTGGTTGATTAGCTGTGAAGCAGTAACACACACCTACAAGCAATTCTCACTTTCGTATTTTGATATCGCTCAAGTTAATGGCTTGTCATTATTCAAGATAGAATTTCATATGATGCATTTACACAATTTTTGTAGAAAAAAGAACTAGAAAATGCCTAATCATATCTCTTGATTTGTTGCGTCCCATTCCTCGCTTCTAAACCTGCATGAACCTGAACTCTGCACTCAAGATGAGATTATATTCCTT
>JAKTUN010000237.1:1830-17502 GCA_030556725.1 Metschnikowia viticola | reverse complement strand
TTGAAAGCTCCACATCATGATTTTTGGTTCAAGCCAGGCCAATGGCCTCTCCAATTCCGAGAGCGCGCGCACCACCGAAAAATAATAAGATAAAAGGTTACGCCACGAGTTCACTTGCCCACAATAAAAAAATCAAAAAGCAGGCCTAGATATAGTATTTCGTGCAGAGTGTAGATATCAAATCAATTATAGGCTTTGTGGTTGCGGTATATTGACTTCTTCGCTCTCATGACGATGCGAGGACCGAGAGGGAGGCTCTTCCCCAGCTTAGCACAAGCACGACCAATTAAAATATGTCTCGACCGTTATGCTAGCAGCCTTTTCATTCATCTAAGAGTCAGATATTAAAAATCTTGCATCTTTCACCTCTGCGGCGGGTAGAAAGAGTCACAGAGTTCGCGTGTTCATATGCTTACAGCGTGTCTTTTGCCTGTATCTCGTCATCTACAAATGCTGGATCCAGGTCTTCGAAAATACAGCTGTCTCAAAAAATTTGATCAAGGCTGACTCAAAACTTGGGCATTTCTGCTCTTGAGAGTAAGCCGCTCAAAATTATTGCTACAAGGAACACTGTCCACTCCGAATGAAATCGCAAAAGACGGAAGAATATACAGTTGGATTATGTAAGTGAGCCGCGCACGAATAGATATGTCTTCTTCTTATTGACCGAGCAGCCACCTTACTTAAAAACAGAACATTCTGTGACTTTGAATAAGAAAGTCAAACAGAGCTGAGAGCAAAAAGGAATCAAATAAAGCCCAGCTTCGAGCGGCTAAGCTTGAAAGAGAAAAAAGTCAATATAGTACTTAAAACCAAAAATCATTGAGTCAAAGGATTGGCTGTTTCAAGCCTTAAAGCCAGCTATCGCCATCGCCATCGCATTTGCCAAATCATTACACCCGTGCACCGTCATTCCAATTTATTCTTTGCCTGCATGGCTAAACACCCGCAAACAGAGTCAACCTTCGAGCTGTGTTTAGATCCATCTTGTTCAGCATGAACCGAAGCTTACAAAGGCGTGTTTCTATATCAGTCAATTTGTTACTCGGATAAATCATGAACGATTTTCTACATGGTCAGATCACTATTTGGCCCTTGCAAAGCTGCGGATAATAAATCCAGCAAGTTCGACTTGCAGTATATGCAGTACGGAAAATTCCAGAATTGCATACACGAGTAATTTCCGCGCGCACAATGCACGCAGAAGCCCTCACCGTCAGGCAAGAAGCACAATTCACGCAATTCAAGTTATATAAGGCTCTGGGCCGGCACCACATTCCTGAATCTCAAAAATATCAAAGCATCAGACCTTGAAAATCCCAAGTTTTCATCATTCACAAAACACAGCAAACATAATCGCCGCCACAACAACTCATAAAATGTGCCCTTGTTCATCTACTCAAGCTGCCTGCCAATGCAAGAAGGCCTGCCAATGTGAAAAGTGCCTGTGCTCTGCCTGCAAGTGTTCCACGTGTCTGTGTGAAGAGTGCAAGTGTTGATTTTGAACAAGCTCGCATTGTTTCTAGAGAGCTCCCCAATAGATGGGCCTTTGGTATGGCTCAAAAACGTTTATATTTATTAATGACAAAATTATCATATTTTAAAATACGAATACCGACAAAGGATGTAGGCCGTAGACTGAAGGTTCGAAACAGCACAACTTATCAATTGCTGATCGGCTTTCAGCATCGAAATACCTTGCCAAAAACTCAGATTTCGAAGCTGGAAGCTTCAGAAAGGTATTCAAAGTGACATTTTCGTTAGGCTCAAAGATGCAGAAGGTTTGGAAAGAGGGTATCGTGGAAAATGAGCCAAGAGGCCAAAATTAAACTGGCCCCAATGGACACTCGAACCATGTATGTGATAGTTTGACACAAAAAAAAAAAATAGATTACATCAAGCAATCCCAACTATGCACGTATACTCACAGGAAGATAGCAGAGATGCAGCCGTAGTCGACTTTTTTTCTCTTGATGTAGTCTTTCCGGAGTTCATTGAACGCTTTTTGGTCTAATACAGATTTTGAGTCGCGCATCAGATTGAAAGCCTCGATTGTGTAAAAATTGTAAGACAGTGGACGGAGCTTAGTGAAAGACCGACCATTCAGATCTCTGATGGCATCTCTATGCGCATGTGGCTCTCTGAATTCTGCTTGCCTTTGTTGAGAGCTTCAAGTTCGCAGACCTTTGTCTTGGAAAATATTAGAGGTATAAGAGCAGTGTATATACGAGAATGAAAGCACTATATTTGCCTTTCGTAAAAGCGCAAACTCGAATACAAATTTAACTTCGGAGTCAATAGATGCCGAATTCAAAAAGTGGATAAGCAAGATGTTTTTTTCTTTCTCTTTCTCTTTGTCGTTCTCTTTCTATTTCTCTTTTTTTTTTTGATCCGTAACATTGTAGCACATGCTTTGTGTTGTATGCCGCACACTACCGCAGGTCTTGCATCCGCAGGTCTCGCAACTGATCTCATAGGATCCAATAGAACATTCACTTTATTTTGGAATCACTTAACTTAGATTCAGGAGAAAGTTTCAAGAAAACCCCATAACTTGAATTAAGATCGCCCTATAGTGTTTGCCGAACTCATAAAGTGGTCCAGCCAGGTTGACCGTTGGGGCGTGTGCAGGACCATACATTCAGCACGAGCGTGGCCTCTTTCATGCAATCTACTCTACCGATTCGACTCTTCAGTGCTTCCAAAATACACGAAAGTTCCCTCCAAACCACTCTTTTTTTTTTTTTTTTGCTGCAATGAGCACTCTGGAGAAACGCAAGCCACGCACACTGGTGAGCCTGCTTTTCACTGAAATCTCGCCGCCATTGTTGCTTGCAAGGTCGCAATCTCTAGCACTGGAGTTTTCCACAGCAACTTCTGTCGCCGATTTGAACCGCCTCCTCGCGGAAATCGACTCCGAAAACGCCCACACAGATGCGCAGCTCAAGCACTTCATCGAGGCTGCTGCGAGGAAGCACACACAGCAACTTTCCGCGGTGGAATTGTCCCGAGCAAAGTTGTCTGGGGCGATCACGAACCTGAACGACCTAACCCGGGCGTTTTCCGCCGCCAACGACTTGGGACACTCGCTCACGTCGAAAATCAAGGCGTTGGACCTCGAGATCGAAAACGTCGACAAGACACTCGCGTTTGTGGCCGACACCCAGGCGCTCAAAAACAATATAGGCCAGATCCAGTATGCGATCGAAAAGCGCAATTGGGCAGAGGCCGCCCAGTGCATACACACGGTGAACCACAAACTCATTCCCGACTTGGTGGGCGGCAAATTTGCCCTGGCGGTCGTCCCGTCCTCAAACATCCCCGAGCTTCCGTTGGTCGCCATAGAGAAATGGGTGGCTGAGTTGAGCGACACGTTTGTGGAGCTTTTCACAGACGCTGCGAAGCGCCGCTCGGTGGCGGAGATCTCGGCGTACTTCCAGCTTTTCCCGCTCATCGACCGCCCGGAAACCGGCCTCAACTGCTACTCGAAGTTCATCTGCTCGATCATCACAGACACGTCTCGTATGCTCATCCAGTCGGCAGCCCTGGGCGAAGTCAAACCCGGGATTTTTGCAAGCGCCACCGCGAGTCTTTTTGAAAGCATCCTGACAATGTTGTCTCAGCACACGCCGTTGATCCTCAAGCATTACGGAGACTCATATCCGCAAGCCATAGTGTATGTAGTGACGAAGATCCAGCGGGAAATCGACACGCAGATCGGCGCCATTGCAGACACCTTCTACGATGTCAGTCGCGTGGAGAAAACACTCCAGGATATCAAACATCATAGATTCAACGCGCTCAAAAGGCGCCTTGCAGACCACCAGCCCGAAAACCTGGCGGCCGACGTTTTGGATACAGACCTCACGTCGATTGTCGAGGTGGGCGACTTGGCAAACGAGTTTGCAGCCATTTTGCACCATTGGTCGCTCTACTGCCGCTTTATCACGGTCAAGTACTTCAACAGCCAGGAACCTCGGTCGGGCGAACACCCAAACGGGAAGAGAACAGAGGGGTTGAGTCTCCCGCCTTTGCTCGCGGACTCGAACTTCGAAAAAAAAATACACAGCAAGTACCTCCCTGCATTCGAAAAACTATACACGTTTTACTTCCGCCGGTCGCTAGAAAAGGCGGTCTCGATCGAAGACGTGCCCTCGCTCGAGCCATATTTGGCAGCGTCCCACGACTCCGTTTCGCCAGAAATCGCGCCGATTTCCTCGTTGATTGAGGATGCGACTCTCGTGTTCAACAGCACCATGCGAAACGTCTTGGACTCCGCACAAGTGACAACGGTGCGGACCTTCGTTTCCGAGACCCTCAAGGTTCTTGAAAACGACCTCGTGGACGGCGTATTTCAGAAGGCCTTGACTCATAACCAGCCACGGTACAATAACACGCTTTCCTTGATCGAGGAGGATCTGGCTGCCAGCGCCAGTGTCACTCCAGCAGTGACTAGATCAGGCACCCCCGCCCCAGAGTCGATGGGCGGGTTTTTCAAAGGTGCATCGAGCGCTTTTGGAAACGTTGTGGGCACAGGCTCTGCGATTGTCTCGGCGGCAAACCCCGTTGCCACAGGGAACAGCCCAAAACTCATGAGCTTTGTGGTCTATCTCAATACTGTTGCCACGGGCCAGGAGTTTTTCAAGCAGATCATCCAGAACTTCACAGTCAGAAACCCAGACTACCTCAAGTCAAACTACCCATTTGGCCACGACGAAGATATTGTGAGCCACGTAATCGAAACTGAGTTGCTCGAGCCATTTTTGAGTGCTACAGGGCAGGTCATCAAGCAATCGCTTCTTATGCTCTTGAACCAAAGCATCAAAAACAGACTCGTGGCGTTTGTCAGTGAATGTTTCCCCGATTCGGGTGAAGAAAACTATATCCTCCATTCGCTGGCAAACATCAACGATCCAGCCACAATATCGAAGTTCAAACAAGGCTGGGATTCCCTCGTGAAACCATACAAGCAGACGCTCCACAAAACGCTTTACGACAAGCTCCTTCGGCTCATTGTTGTCAATATCGCCAACATGATAGAGAAGAGGTTGAGTTTTGTGTTGAAAAAATTCAAAATAAACGAGTTGGGTGCGCTCAAGCTCGACAAAGATCTCTCTTATATTATCAGTGAGATCTGTGAGGATGATTACGATTTGAGGGAAAAGTTTGTACGCTTGACGCAGTTGGTGCTTCTCGTGGGCATGGACAAGGAGGAGTATGAGATGAGCACTTATCATGGTGATGGCGAGGAAGATAGTGGAATCAACTGGGTATTGACGCCCCTTGAGAGGAAGCAAATGAGGCGGTTCAGATTTTGATTTGGCGGTCGACAAATCAAACTCTAATCTAGCCATACAGACTTAGCTACGAGTTGGAATTTGTCGTCATGGCGTTCATTGCTATATTCAAGCTATACACTACTGGAAGCGGGCGAGAGTCAACTCCAGGTCTAGTCTCTACGCACCTCGGTGATGGGTTGGTCATACGAGATCTTTTCGACCTCTCTTGTTTCGCCCTTGATGAGTCGCTTGTGCTCCACACGGAGCTGGGGCGGCAAGTTGTCGAACTTCGGATGCGTGTAGTCACACTCGAAGCCCTTGGGACAAAACCCAGTGAGATACATGGGGCAAAGAATCTTGCGCACATGTCTGTTGGGGCAGTTGGGTCCTTCTGGACAAAACCCTCTTTCGTATTGCTGGCACTCGGGGATCTTCAGCTGTGGGTCGACATGGAGATATAAGCATTCGGGCGTTTGTGTGCAATATCCATTTTTCGAAAAGAAAAGACACTCGGGCATCTTTCTAAGGTTGTACTCATGAAGAAACTCACAATGGTCATTTTTCTTGCAGAGCCCTCTGAGCCAATGCTTGCACACTACTTTGTTGTTGAACATGGCGGCCACGTGTTTGTTGGGGCAAAAAGGCCCATTCGGACACGAGTCAGGTTGGCTTGGCTTATAGAATTGACAGACTGGCCGATCGGGATCTCTGCCAAGATTGAACTCTTTTAGAAGGAACGACTCGAACTTGAACCGTTTGTTTTTTGTATCTGGATGTATTATAGGATTGAGCGAGATCATTTTCGATGTGTGCTGGCTGAATCTGTTCGATCTTAAAAGAAATGCAACTAGGATGAGGTCAGACGTGAAGAGAGACCGAGAATTGTTACTGCTGGAATCTTACTAAGAAGTTATCGCACGCGGTGCACGGGTGTTGAATCGGGAATCTTCCATCGCCAAGTTCTGCCTGTGGCCACTGGCTCTATTATACCAAAGGTGCCAGAACGATCGAATCTTTGGTGGTAATAATTCAGGCTGTTCTGTAAAAAATATATGAGCGGACAAAATGAGTAAAAGCTTTAAATACCGTTTTTATCGTCTCCGCTTGCCTCAGGTGCCAATAAGGCAATTAAAATAGAGGGATCATCATATCACATGAGTCCATATTTATTTCAGTTGCTTGCATTTCCTTTTTTTTTTCTTTTTTTTTTTTTTTTTTCTTCCTCTTTGATTCTCTAATTCCTTTCTTGCCCCTTAAATTCATTGTCTTTCAGTCTTACATGACAGGTTGATGGGCTCGACATCAGAACCCCACAATTCAGGAACTCTCATACTATGCGCTTACATGTCCATCGATCCCACATCACCTGATCGTTTAAAGCATAGGACGCTCGCGCCTCCCAAAGTATAATAAATGCAACCGGCCATTTCAGTAACGGCACTAATTAGCACTTTAGGAAAACAGAAAACATAAAAGAAAAGAGAAAAATTCTGAGAAGAATCAATAAGTAAGAGAAAAAAACAAAGGAACTCATCACGCGGTATTAGTAGATCTGGAGGTGCAAGAGAAATCAATCAGATCTTTCAATTATAGAATACTCATCAACAGAACACCCAATTACGCCAAGTTGTTCCCCATTAAGATCACCCGAGGTAGAATTTTTCTAGTCTTGTTGTGGTCGTTTATGCTCCGTTTGGTCTTACAATCGAAGTTTGTTTCGCCGGCTGTCACCAAAATGAACCCCTCGGCACCTCAATACTCAACTGTGGTGGTTGGATCCGGACTTGCCGGGCTCACGGCTGCATTAAAGCTTCTGAAAAAAGGCCATTCTGTGGCGTTAATAGAAAAAACGGCCTCTCTAGGCGGAAATTCCATCAAAGCATCTTCTGGAATAAACGGTGTTCCCACACAATTCCAGGATGTAAGCGAAGGTGACTCTGTCACAAGCTTTGTTGCAGACACAGTGAAGTCTGGTAAAGGCTTGTGTGACGAGAAATTGGTTGATCTTCTAGCAGGCGATAGCGCGTCTGCAATTGAGTGGCTTTCAGAAAAAATCGGGGTAGACTTATCTGTGGTCAGCAGATTGGGTGGCCATTCTTTTGCACGGACACACCGTGGCAGCGGTAAGCTTCCCCCTGGTTTTGCAATTGTGTCTGCGTTAAGTAAAAAGATCAAAGAGTCGCCCAATGTGGAAGTCATGACCCAGGCTCGGCTCCATGGGTTCTTGAAACAAGGCGAGCTGGTCTCAGGAGTAATTTCGAAGAGAAAAGACGAAAATGGAGAAACTTTCGACCAGAGTGTGTCCGCTGACAATGTGATTTTGGCCACGGGCGGCTTTCTGGCAGACATTGAAGGTCAAAGTTCCCTCATCAGGCAATTCCGCCCTGATCTCGTGGACTTGCCCCTGACAAACGGCCAACAAACTACAGGCGACGGGCACAGGCTAGCCCTCACGGAACTTGGGGCAAATCTCATTCAAATGGACCAGATCCAGGTTCACCCCACGGGTTTCATACAATTGAAGGATGCTTCAACAATCTCTAGCAAATGGAAGTTTTTGTGCGGAGAGCTCATGAGGGGAATAGGTGGGATTCTTCTCTCGCCGGTTTCGGGAGACAGATTCGTCAACGAGTTGGATACAAGAGACAACGTGACTGCTGCCATAATGGACCATGGTGGCCCATCCAAGGTGGCCATCGTTGTTGTTGGAGCCGAAGATTATGCGAAGGCATCGTCACATATTGACTTTTACATGTCACAACTGCTTATGTTCAAAGGTGATGCGGCCGATGTTTGCGCCAAATTACGCGAGGTTTCTCCGGGCATCGAGTGCCCAAAGCTGAGTATATCAAATGCTGTTGAAATATACAGCAACAGTCTTTCAACTGGAAGAGACCTGTTCGGGCGTACGCATTTTGGGAATTCCATCGAAGTCTCGTTCTACTTTGGCTTTGTCACCCCTGTATTGCATTTCACCATGGGTGGAGTCGAGACAAACGAGCTAAGACAGATCATCAGAAAAGACGGGTCTTGTATCCCGAACGTCTATGCAATCGGTGAGTTGAGTGCAGGAGTTCATGGTGCCAACCGGTTGGCAGGCAGCTCTTTGCTTGAATGCGTAGTTTTTGGGTCTCGAGTGGCCGAGCATATTTCCCAGGAGTGAAAAGCAGTGTTTGTGAAGCTTTGAGCTTTAACGGAAGAGACCGGAGTTGCGAGTCTTTTGAAGACAGAGTGGGATTAGTTTTGAGCGAAGAGAAATGCGTTAGATATTGGAAAACTCAAGGCCTCGAACTGAGCCACCCTCATTCAACGTCAGGATCAACTGACTTTTATTGCGCCCTCTTCATCTTTTTGAATAGAGAATTGAAAACGAAGGCTATTCTTTTTCGTGTTCGTGTATAACACACTGGCTTTTGCTTACTCAACACAACATGACACAAAATATGCCACTGTATTAATTTCCACGACACTGAAACTACCGAGCTACTCGAGCAGTGACTGTGATAATTTGTCGTGAATTTGAGGATACTTTTTCATGAATCATGCTGTAAATGTCTCAGACAGTCGCTTGATCTCAGTTCAAAACACTAAAACTTTTTGACTAGCAAGTGTCTTTGGTCAGTCTAAAAATGCGTAGCCTTGATATCTACATTTCAGATGTTTCTGGCGTAAGATACACCTTAAATCGTGCCATATGGAATAGCCATATTTCCAACCCCCTTTACCACCCACCACATCCTGATCGTTTCCCCTTCTCTCATTGTGATTTCTCACGAGGGTGGAGGAGAGGCTTCAGGGCTCAAAAGGTCTAAGGACTCCAAATTTTGCTCACTAAGGCCTGGTCGCTGTGCCACTGAAGATTTCCGTTTACGCTTCTCTTTTTTTTCTTTCTTCAATCCTCTCTTCTCCGGGTCACTTCCTCCTCGAGTGAAGTCTAGCAAATAGTTACGTCTGCGAAGCCCTTCTTTGATCCAGAATTCGTCCCTGTAGAGCTCCCAGCCCTCACGAATATCCGTGTTGAAGCTACGGGGCACAAGAACAAGTTTAATGTCGTTGAGACCAAAGCGAGGCTGGCATCGCAGCTGCACAGAAACAAGCCACACCTCTAGTCTGGAGCGTGGATTACGTACCATGGCAGGCGAGATTGCGTGGCAGAATTTGAGGGCCATGATACATAGAAAAAGGCCCAACTCACGCGCGAGGTCGGTGGTCTTGTTGGTGAACGTCAGCTTGGTCTTGATCAAGCGCACGTTCAACTGGCGAAGTCCCTTATTTGTGGACGAGAGAAACTTTCGGGGCAACACAATGGTCTTCTGGTACTCTCCCAGCAAGTGGTAGAGTAGGAGCGTGACAACAAGCATGAGAAGAATGAGCTGGAGACATACTCGGAGCGGGCCGCGGCTCGACGCAAAGTACAAGTGGTACGATATGGAGGCCACGAGGGAGCACAAGACAGATAGGAAGGTGAGGTACTTGCGCCTCAAAGTGCGCTGCTGGACCACCTGCTGCCGTAGGCTCTCTTCCAAAATGAGCAAATTCCGGAAAATCTTGCCCGTGGCAGGCGTCAGCGTGTACCCACCCCCCGGGTTGAGCTCAGACCTGTGGGAGCGATCTGAGGCGGCATCAGACGCCGCTTTTGACCGCCGTCGAAGCAGTTTTTTCAGCCGAGGCAGCAGCGGCAGCAGTGGCGGCAGCAACGTTGCAATTTCCGCAGCTTTTTTCCGTCTGGAAGCCTTGAGTTTCGTCGGCAGTTGAGACTCAGAATCCAGGGCACTGGAGTAGAATGCTACGTCTTGTTTTTCGTCATCGTGGGTCGCTCGGCTCGTGAATCCCAGGCCCACAAGTTGCAGCTGGCGAAACTGCGAGAGAGTATGCGGCGACTCGAGCAAATTTATGCTGGGAATATCGTCGGTCAGGTCAGAACAAGGCAGGTCAAAGCCATTATCGAGCTCTTTGGCGCGCACGTGACCCGGTCCCGGACCGACCTGTGGTTCTTCTGCAACGGTCTCTGAGCCTGCGGGCAGGGCAAAAGCCGGCGGCGTGTCCATTATAAGCTAATTAGAGAGAATTTAAAACGGACCTTGGCAGAAATTCAGCGCGTCTTGTATGTTCTGAGCTGGGTGGAAGATGTCTTTGTGAGGCCGAAACGCGGAGAAAAGTACTAGGTGAGAGTCGGACGATGAGTACGTCTGAGACTCTGATATGGTGCGAAAACCGGTATGGCGGCCCCACGATTTCTGGTACGCGGGAGTTAAGGCGGGGGTTAAGGCGAGAGTCAGTGCGAGATGAATGGGCCAAGGCCAAGCTCTGGAGCCTGCGGCCCAAAAACTAGAGGGAATGCGCGAAAACAGGGCTGCGCTTAGAGGGCCACGGCGAACGAAGGCCAGAGTTGGGCTTCGATTCAGGCCCGCACCACGAAGCGAAGAAAAGTTGATGAGGAGAGATATCCATGCTATTACGTTCATGACATATATCAGAATGTGCTTGATAACAACTGATATTTTAGGTGAGGTTCAAAAACTTGAAAACTAGTGTTAAAGAAACATTTGAATTTCATACGGGCATATTGGTATTTATATACGTCTGTGTGCACCTTTCGATGCATTGAGAAGTAGGCTTCACTCATTTTTCACTTGGTTCATGAACACCTCGAACCTTGGGTGTTGCCATATAGATGGAAAGAGAAGTATTGGATTAATCTGAGAGGATCGGTTTAGAAATCGGGAGCAGTGAGACCAGGGCCTAGAGGGCGCACAGAGGTAGGGCAGGCGCAAACCAGCTGCGAAATGTTCGATTGTTTCATCGTTTTGATTTCGAACCGTTTAATTATTGAGCCGTTTCGTTATTGAACTGTTCTATAGGAAATCAGAGCTCAAAAGGTTTATTTTAAAAGCTCAAAATGAACGAAGGGAATATGAAAAACGTTTTGATGGAGTTCTGGATCATATATATGGACTGGTTGCAACATTCCTCGGGTGATGTCTCAAGTGATTTGCGCGAGATGGCAGATATGTGATATGCATTTATAATGAAAGACCTGGGGTCTAATTTTCAGCTTACAGTTTATGAAATCGCCTCAGAAGGTTCGTGGTTTTGCGGCATGATATAAGAGCCTGTCTTCACCCAAAAAGGAATAAATTTTACCAATGTAGAGCAAAAAGTAACAGTCTTTGCCACAATCTTGAGAACATTGAATGTCTTCAACACGACTCAAACTAGTATGAAAACGGAACGTTTTACAACTGAAAAAGAAAATGAGATAGAAAGTTACTTGAGTTGAAAAATCAAAGACGAGCGGTGGAAACTGAATTGAGTGCTTGGAAAATAAAAAAGAATTTGATTCATGATGATTCAAAAAAAATGCACTGGGAACTCTGCATCAGTTGACAAGCTCATTTCGTTGATTAAAACTTGTTCAGACATTCCCACTGAGTGTTGACCACGTTGAAAAAATGTGCCCTGTGGCCTCTATTTTTTTGCTTTTTGATTGGGAGTCTTTTCATCAACGATTCCCTCACTTTTGTCTTCATCTTTCTTGGTACTACTGACTTCATGCAACCACTCTAAGCCTGAAAATTAGCTATAAACCAGCCCATCTGCACCAAAAAACCATGTGAAAATCACAAAATGATCCAGTCAATCTGAGAGTCAAATTTCAATATATTTTGGTCTAATCAGTTTACAATCTTTTTGCTCTTTTAAAACAAAAAAAAGACCAAACTTAATGTGGCAAGTTTTCCAAAGCTGATGCTGATCGGCCTATTCCACGACCGTCGCGCTCAATAAATCTCGAAAGTTCGGCCCCATTTTTCAGGCCCCGGATTCTGCGCGTTCAACCAGTTATAGGGCCACGGCCCGGCTCTTACTTTTCCAAAGAAAGATAACAATCAAGCTGAAGTCATTCTTTCTCGACCTATACAGCCAAGAACCCAAATCTCAATTATCAATCTTTCTCTTTGTGCTTTCAAATTAGTTCCTTAAAATGTCTAGCAAACACCTCAAGGAACAGTTCGTGTCGGGGCTAACTGGCGGTCTGGTGGGTGAAATATACGCTGTTACAGGTACAGCTCTAGTTGCTTTATTGGCACATACATGTGTGCAGCGGTGGCTTGAGCCCAAAATTGGCGTTCTAGAAAAATTTCCCATCTCGTTTATAGTCGCCTTCTATTTCGACGTCGTGATTCAGCTCCAGGCCATCACCATTTACAGTGCAAAAGTGCTGGCGCTATACTACACGGCGTTAGCAATATGCGCCGGTGCTTTTGTGTATAGATATGCGGGTTGGACGAAGAGGCTGCAAAAACAGCAACTGAAACAGCTGCTGAAACAGCAGCCGAAAGAGGCCTCGGATTTGCTTGGACAGATCCCGTACATCACGGCGTATCGGGCGCAGATGCTCGTGATCACGAATTTGGCGATCTTGGCCGTCGACTTCCATATTTTCCCGCGCCGTTTTGCAAAAGTGGAGACGTGGGGGACTTCGATGATGGACTTGGGGGTCGGGCTGTTTGTGTTTTCCATGGGACTCGCCAACTCCCGCTCGCTTCTCAAGAAAAGCCTTTCTGAAGGCCTGAGAAATGGTCTCAAAAGTCTGAGAAGTCCGAAAAGTCTGAAAAGTCTGAAAAGTCTGAAAAGTGGTCTGAAAAGTGATCGAGCTCCACAAACAGACTCTTACCTCTCTATTCTCTGGAAAAACACCTTGAAAGCTCTTCCGGTGTTGTGCCTCGGACTCGTGCGGCTTGTGAGCGTGAAGTCGCTCGAATACCAGGAGCACGTGTCTGAATATGGCGTGCATTGGAATTTCTTCATGACGCTCGGGCTCTTGCCGATTTTTCTAGGAGTAGTTGACCCGATTTTTACCGTCGTGCCACGGTTTGCAGTCGCTCTTGGAATAGGTTTAATCTACGAGTTTTTGCTCGGTTTTGTCGGCTTGGGCAGATTTGTGCTTGACGAATCCAACCGCAATTTTAATCTTGTCACGCTCAATAAGGAGGGACTTGCATCTTTTGTGGGGTACTTGAGTATTTTCATCTTTGGCCAGTCGTTTGGCTCGTTTGTGCTCACAACTAAGAAAGTTCTTAACAATTTAATTGGACTCGGTCTTTTGAAAAGACAGAGATCATGGCTCACCGTAACTTCTACTTCCGGGTTGGCCATAGCCACCGCGGTTCTGATTGGCTTGTTTCAGTTATCAGAAGTCTCCTCATACACGGGGACGATCTCCCGCAGATTGGCCAATCTTTCGTATGTGCTTTGGGTCGTGAGCTATAATTCAGCCATGCTCTTGTGCTACAATCTTGCCGAGAAATTGGTTGGCCCAATCTACTCGCGTATCTTGAACGCGATCAACAGAAATGGACTTGCCATATTTTTGGCTGCAAATCTCGCCACAGGATTCGTGAACATGACCTTCGACACATTGTCAGCCGGAAATGGTGCTGCATACTCTATTTTGATAGTCTACTCCGTATTTTGGGTAGCTCTAGCGCTACTTCTCGACCATTACAAACTCTACATCAAGCTATAAGGGTTTTCAAAGGGTCGAAGCCGGCTCGACTTGATAATACATTCGATCAGAGCCACTGGGAAATGCAAAAAGAAATTCTAAGTCGTGGCGTGAACTACTAGATTAAGAATGTTGGATTTCCGTAGTGGAGGGTACTCTTATCTTTCCACTAGCAGTCTTGTCTATGGCTGTTCCGAAGGCAGGTTAAAAAGAGACTAGATGCGAGACGCGAATAATAAAGAACATGAGACAGCTGCTTCAAAACACAAACAACCCAGTTCTTTCTTAAATTCTTACGATACCTTATTTGTTGTTCGAATCATTCTTTTCAAGACCACCATTGTTTTTCACATTTCTGGGTTCCTCCAAAAAACATGTTTGCGAAACACTCATTGATCAAATCAATAGGAGTTTTGGCTGAGCATACTATGCGGCCGGTGTCCCTTTTCTTCTTTCTCCGGTACGGCCAAGTACGGTCGCGCACAGCCCCAAAAATCAACTTTAGGGACTTGACACCTGTACACCACCATACAAGGCGCACCGCGGGGCGAGAAAATGCCACCGCACTCTCGGCCCGGCATTCTCCAGTCCTCTGAATCTTGGAGTTCCGACTCCCAGATTGCGTGGGAGCAGGATATTCACCTGCCGGAACTTCGGATGCACACCAACTATACGAGCACACTCAACAACACACGCACCCTTGCTTCAGGTGGAGAATTCAATTTCGAACAAAACGGAGACTCAACAGAAACCTTCTCTGAAAATTTCTCAACTTGGCTCAACCAAGCACTTTTGAAACCGTTATACTATCAAGTGAACTGCAAAAATGGCTCTGTCTGCCTCATGGACGTCGTTCCTCAAATCCATCGCCTCATACAACGGAGACTTGTCCTCATTGACGGCGCCCCCTTTCATCTTGTCCCCCACGTCCTTGGTCGAGTATTCTCAATACTGGGGTGAACACCCTGACCTTTTGTTAGAGCCAAACTTTCTCAAGAGCGGCGAGAGCAAGGACGAACAGGATGCCATGGCGGTCAAGAGGATCATTGCCGTGACAAAATGGTTCATTTCCACATTGCGCTCGCAATACTGCTCCAGAAATGAGAGTATGGGATCAGAAAAGAAGCCATTGAACCCATTTTTGGGTGAGCTCTTTGTTGGAAAGTGGCCCGATCTGTCGAAGGCGCAAAAGCTCGGTGAAACTGTGCTCTTGAGTGAACAGGTATCGCACCATCCACCCGTGACTGCTTATGCGATAATGAACGAAAAGAACAACACTTTGTTGCAGGGCTACAATGGTGTGAAAGCCACTATAAGTGCCACACTGATCAATGTGAAACAGTACGGACACGCCATTTTGGAGTTCAAGGACTTGAACGAGACATACTTGATCACTCTTCCGCCATTACACATCGAGGGCCTCATTGTAGCCTCACCATTCGTCGAGTTGGAAGGTACTTCGTATATCCAAAGCTCTTCAGGGTACCTTACCGTGATCGACTATGCGGGTCGTGGGTACTTTAGTGGCAAGAAGAATTCTTACAAAGCCAGAATCTTCAAAGATAAATTGGCCAGTGCACACAAGGAAAACGCGTTAGCAACTATCAGCGGACAATGGTCAGGCAAGTCTTACATCAACAAGGGCTCGCACACTCCTAGCAGTAGCAGCGACTTGTTTTACAATGCGACCGAGAAGACGCCAGAGCATCTTGTGGTCAAATCAATTGAGCAACAGCATAAATTAGAATCGAGGAAGGCATGGGAGAAAGTGGCCAATGCCACGAGAGCTGGGAACTACGATTTGATCTCGAAAGAAAAGTCCCTTATCGAGAACGAACAAAGAGAGTTGAGAAAGCAAGAGAAGGAGACGGGCTCTTCTTGGAAAGT
>JAKTUN010000236.1:0-12704 GCA_030556725.1 Metschnikowia viticola | reverse complement strand
TGGACTATGAATGTGTAGTAACTCTCAAGTAACTAGCATGTTCTAGCTTTGGCTTCTTGAAGGGACCATGAGGTGTTGTATCATCTACAGCAATTGGCTTCATTGAGTGGTTGACGTTTATTCATATTCTAGATTACATCTACGACCTACTCCTCTACGGTTACGAGTCGTGTTGAAAGGCTTGCTGTTCTAACGCTCAACAGTAAACGCTAGGCATGGCACGCCTCTCCTTGTTTTTCCCTGGTTGTATAGTCTGGGACGCCATGGGTTTCGTAGGCGAGCAGATAAAGTTGTCCAGGGCAAAATCTACGTCGAGTGCCTCAAAGCACAATTTGTTGAAGATGCCGCAATTGGCTAGCTGAATCCATTGCGAATATGTACAAGAGTCCTTTTTTGTTAGTAATGTGCCGAAATAGCTTGAGTAAGGCTTTCAATCAGATAATTGTTAAATAACAAGACATTTTCCTCAATAGTTTTCGGAAGTCAAGCGTTCAAAATCAAGTTTGTTCATCAGGAAAAGCCATGATCAGATGACAGACATACCTTTAAGTTTTAATTTTTTTTGTCCTTCCCAAATGAGTCATTATTTATTTTTGCTGGATTTGTTAGTATTCGAATTAGCGCGTAGCGTCGCACATGCATCAGATAAAATAACGATCTCTCCTCAATGTTGATTAGGAAGTCTAACGTCTGAAAATCTGTTTTATGTCATCAGCTGTGTGCCTGATTGGGACCGAAACGTACCGTCAACATCGTAATTAGAGTAAGCAGCAAGGGGATAGGCACTGGCTCACCCGATTGTTGCGCCCTGCTTGATTGCTGTAGGCAACCCCTTTATCCAAGATTTCCCCGTCTTCTTATCAATAATGACAAACACGCGCCCAGACTGGCGCATTCTACCCGTGCGTCCGATTCTGTGAATAAGATCGATTGAGGTTTTCGGTAAATCCATGAGGATCACATTCTTGATACCCTGGAAGTTCAATCCACGTGCCATCAAATCCGTGGTCACCAAGACCTTGATTTGACTACGATCAGGGTCTTCTTTGAGCGGCACAGCCTGCTTGAGGAAAGGCGCAATCTTCAATCTCCGCTCGTCAGCTGAGTCTCGGCCTGTAACACCCACCACGTCCTGAAAGCGGTGACCGTATTTTGAGATGAGAGTCTCCACGAGAGGCTCAACGTGCTTCTTTTCATTCACAAACACGATGATTCGTTTAACAAGCCCTGCCTCGGTACCATCGTTGTGGATCGCGTATAACGCCTGCGCTAAACACCTGGTCTTGGATCCATGATACGGGGCTTGTTGCGCGTCAATGATCTTTACGGCGATCTGGCGGGGGATTTTGTGGATCAGCGGCGTTACAATCCGAATGATGGACTTCTCCTCCTTGAAAATTCGCTTGAGACTTTTCTCGAACTCGCGGGGTATTGTTGCCGAGCACATCACGAGATCTTTTAATCTTGTGAAACGCAGGATCACTGCAGTTGTGTCCAGAAACCACGAGTCATCCATGAGCGTGTCGGCCTCGTCAATCACGCAGTATTCAACGTGACTGAAGAACCGGAAAGGTCGTTGGATGTTGTTGAGTTTGGCCAAGCCCTCGATTTTGCCCGGCGTTGTCACCAAAATATCCACTCTGCGTTCTTCCAACTGATTGAAAAGCTTGGCGGGCGACTCGCCAGAACCCCATTTAGCCACATGGAGGTTCAAGCCCGAGGAGTTTTCAGGTACCAGAAAAAAGTTTCCGTACTCTGGTGAAGCCATGAGCTTGCGTGGAATATCTGAGTCCGCGTCCAAAGGTATTGCGCACGCTGCCTTCACTGTCTCATAGACTTGATTCACTAGCTCATGTGTGGGCAAAAGAATCACAGCTCTCACCAACTGCGCCTGTTGAGCATCAGCATACGCCCGCTCACTCCTGTTGAATAGACTGAGATCATTCTCCTTAAGCTTGGAAAGTACCGAGGCCAAGTACGCCCATGTCTTTCCGGATCCCGTCTCGGCGGCTATTGTGAACACCTTCAACTTCTTGCTCTCGTTTTCCTTCATTATGTCATGCAAGAGCACGTTTCCCGCCTGCTCCAACTTCTGAGCCGAGACTTTCCGTGGCTGGTTAATTTTCTTGATGGCCGCTATTTGCACCGGCAGCGGCTTAATATCGAGCTGCTCCTTGCTTTCCACATACGTGTTTTTGAAGTTGTAGCTTTGCTTGATTTCCTTTATCATGGCAGCACGAACCGTTGGGAAAATCCGCAAGGCATCGAAAGACACAATCTTTTCGATGACACCCTCCGACTTTTCGATTTGGCCCTTCTCCGGTTTCTGTAGAGAGGCGAAGTTGCCAAACGCGAACACTTTTTTCTTTCTTCCAGGTTCCGTTGGACTGGCGTCTAGTCTCTTGCCCTTGCGGGACGGAATGAGCATATTCTTGGTGCGAGAGTACGACCGCCATTGACTTAGCCTATGAGGCCGTAAAGAGAATGGATTTCGGACACAGGCATGTTGAGTGCAAGCATTTCGAAAACAAACATTTGACATTCTAAAAAAAAGACGCAGCAAATACGTTGAAAGAGCGGCCCTATAAAGGGCGATGGCCGGATGGAGGAAAATTTTCGCGGCTTGGGCCGCGAAGATATGGCGCGCAAATGAGTTAGGGCTAATATTCCAATGCGGTTTTCGATCTGGAGCCGAGCCAGATTCAGAGACCAGGCAAGAGAGCTGAATTGTCGGGAGACTGATAACAATGGTTGGCCCGCTCCGTTTCGATACTTTTATTAATATCTTGGACCTTGAAAAAACAAATTCATCAGGGCATGTCAGGATGAGTCAAATCTTTTGAAAGAAATCATTATTTGTTGTGCATTGTTTGTGCTCAGCTTGAATTAAAAAAATCCCAATTTAATAAAATCTTGCTGGGAAATGGTCTGAGACACCTTCGGTTTTATCTCTCAAAAATCAAATACTCAGTGATCATGAGAGCTGGGTTCTGCATTCATGTGAAAAAGAGTGAAGCACAACATAAGTATTATTCAAAAATCAAAACTCAGATGTCTCTTCATCAATGTGAGAATCTATGCTTTTGCCGATGGTCTCTCAATCAGAGATACAAGACCTAGCCTCTGGATTTCGCACCCAGTGATAGGCACGTGACCTTCACGAAAAATTTCCAGCTCGTAGGCTCTATCGAATTGGATCAAATAATTCATTTATAGCTGATCAGATTTAAACTTCATCACATGTTGAGATTTGCAGCAGCGAGAGCTAGCTTCAATAGCAAGGCATACGTTGCATCTGTCTCTACGGCGAGGACGTTTTCCGTCTCAGCCTCTAGACTCGCCGTTGCCCCTCCACCCAAGAAACAGCTGAAAGTGGTGAGAAAGAAGGAGGTCAAGGAGAAAGTCAAAAAAGGAGGAATGACACATTTGAAGTTCGGCGAGGCCGTGAGACTGCTAAAGTACGAGAGGCTTGCGAACGACATGACTCACTTCAACTTGGCCGAGTTGGACGCTGAGAACTTGGACCACATAGACTCTAATGTCGTAACTTACAACCCACAGACAGAGAAGGCGCTTCGTGAGCTTGGATCTTTCAAGAAAAACCAAAGCCATGAACTTTTTACAAGTCCCGTGTCGATGGTGACAGAAAACACCACTCGCATATATGCTGACTTCGTGGAGAAATTGACTGGCGAGTCATCCCAAAACAGAATTTGTCTTACGGGCGAGAAAGGCAGCGGAAAGTCCGTGTTGCTTTCACAAGCTCAGGCACTTGCGCTTTCAAAATATAAAACAGAGGTTGTGATATTGCACGTAGACTTTGCCGAGAAAATCATCGACGGGTCCAGTGACTACATTTTCAATCCTACGTTGAACAAATTCCATCAGCCTATGTTCACAAAGAGATGGATCAAGAAAGTCCGTGCGGCCAACGAGGCTGTGTTCAAGAAGATGGTCTTGACCGAAGACGTGTCTTTCGTTACCAAGAAAGAGAAGCACCAGTTGAAGAAAGGCACGCATACGCTTTTCGACTATGTTGCACTCAATCATGAGTTTGGCTTTTTTGGCCCAAACAACGCATTCCAATTTTTCGTGAAGCAGTTGCAAGCACACGCGAAGCAGACCCCCGTGCTTTTTTCAATCGACAACTTCAACTCCTTGATCCGTAAGCCCCACACTGAGTATTTTCATACCGATATGCGGCCTATCAAGCTTGAAGAGCTCGAATTTGGCGCTTTTGTCTCTCAGCTAATCAGCGGCCAGCTTTCGTTCAGCAAAGGTGGGCTCTTGCTTTCGGAAAGCAAAGATTCAGGAGAATGCAAGACTTTGCGTGTTGGGTTGGGTTTACAGGAGCCAAACCCATATGATGAGCCACACCAATGCAACTTGGAGTTCGCAGAGCAAATGACAAAGAACGGCGGAGTAAAGCCAATTAGTTTGGAGAACCTCAGCAAACCTCAGGCCAGAGAAATGTTGTCGTTTTTGGACAGAGCAGGCGTGCTTCAGATCAGAGAGTACCCTACCAAAGAGCTGTACAAGAGTCTCGAGGAAAGCGCCGCCGTGCCTGGGAAGACCATCAATGTGGGCGAATACGTGAGATGTGAGGACCGTGATTCTCAGTTTGAGAAAATTTTGCAGTCGACATTTTTTGCGTCCTCTGGAAACCCCGGCAGATTCTTGAAGATCAATAGCTTGACGTTTTGACCATGTATATAGGAAACAAGAGCAATGCATGTGATGAAGTTCACACAAAATCAGGAAGTAGAAGAAATAAGTAATGAAGTTTCGATTGATATACCAAATAAACGGGTTATGATTTTAAAACTATATGTTATGCTAAGAAAATGATTGTACTAACAAGAAGAAAGGATAAAATGGCCGAGCAGATGTAGACGTATAATCGAGGGACACATGTATCGACAGTCACAAAGTTTGCTATCTCTGTTCCTATGTAAACAAAGTGTCTTCCTCTCTCAAGTACTCTCCGATATCACCTTGTCTGAAGGCCACGATAGCAGTGGGCTGCATGTTTTTTGTTTCTGCTGTGGACTTGGCCGAGACTCCGAAACCAAGAGGCACGTCATGCATCGAGTAAATGATGACTCCAGCGTGCTCAGGAATGTCCTCGGCAATTCTGCCCACATGAGCCTTCAACACATGGTTTCCGTATAAGTAAGGCATTTCTCCGTTTTGCTTAATCCACACCTTATACTTGGCGTATTGGGCCAAGTAGGGCAACGCAGTGATATGCAACCGGAACTTGCCCGTTTTGGTGAACTTTCCAAAACACGTGCCCAAAGCCATCAAGCGATCTCTGGAAACACAGACGGCGAATTTGGCGATATGTTCTGAGACATAGTAGACTCTGTCTTTTTGTAGTCTGAAGACGTGAGGGTTTGTGGGGTTATCGATCAAGAACGAAATATTTCTACCCATGTAGTTGGCCAACTTCTCGAAAACGACCTTGGTTTCTTCTTCTGTTAACGATCTCATGGTGTTTTTAGCGTTTCTGGTGGCTCCAAAGAACTCAAAGGTCTTGGATTGTCTCGATTTTTTCATCCACTCTGGGGTGCCGGTCACGTGCGCGGGAGATGCCCTCGATGCCTTATTTGGATGAACACAAATGCCGAGAAGACACGTATTTTATTCTTTTGAGTCCCGTGTTGTATTTACAAAAATTTGAAACACGTAAATCATCACATATAACGACTAGGAATCGGCTATGTTGTGCCTGTTAGTGGACGGCTATGTTCCAATAACTTTATTATGGTGAAGAAACGGGCCCATCGCGCATTTTGCAGATCGCCAACCAAACTTATCGCTCCCAGCCTTGGAAGGCTTTCCTGACCATTGATTACTCGTAAATTATACTGTCTCCTCACACAAAAACTGCTTAGTCAGAAAGGCATTATATGCCTCAATCAAGAAATTGAGAATCGTCCATGTTACTGTACCCTCTCGATCTATTTTCCTTATCAGTCTAGATCATTGTTGAAAGCCTCTCAATCGTCCTCATCTCTCTTCCCACCCAAACTCCTCTCATATTAGCGCGCACCTGAGACCTTCGCGATGTAGACAAATTTTCGAGATTTTCTGCAAGCAGTCCCACCGGAAAAAAAAACTAAAATGACCCAGAAAAGACAAGGAGATGACGTGGTGGAAGAAGGCCACAGCGCTATTGCAGACGATGCGAAGCGGGCGAAGCATTCTGGCACTGCCCAAGGCAAACCAAAGAATTTCTCGAAAAGAGACCACAAGATCACGTAGGTAAGTCCGCATGAAGTGCACCTTTTCCCAAGCATTGTGCTTTTTTGAATACTCAAAGGCGAGAATGACGTTCTGAAATTCCCAGACTTTACTAACTTTATAGCGAATGGAAACCTTTACTAGACGCAGACGGCAACCCCGTCGAGAAGTCCGAGCGCAAGCCAAAGAAAAAGGTTGCTTGTATGATAGGATACTGTGGCACGGGTTACAACGGGATGCAGATCCAGAACAACCCGGACGTAAAGACTATTGAGGCTGAGCTCTTCAAAGCCTTAATTGCCGCAGGGGCAGTTTCGAGAGAAAACTCCACTGATTTGAAGAAAAACGGGTTCATGCGTGCAGCCAGAACCGACAAAGGCGTGCATGCGGCCGGAAACGTGATTTCCATGAAGTTGATTTTGGAGGAAGACACGCTTGCCAAGGTCAACGAGTCACTCCCCGAGCAGATCCGCATGTGGGGAATCGAGAGAGTTAACCGGTCATTTGACTGTCGTAAATTGTGTTCCTCGAGAATCTACGAGTATCTTTTACCAACTCACAGTTTACTTCCTCCCAGACCCAAGAGCAGTTTGTTCAACTTGATCGAAGCCAGCAGAGCCGAACATCCTGGGGTGCTCAGAGACGACAGCGACCAGGCGTGGTGGGATGCGACAAGAGACGCTATTTTGGCGAGTGGAGTCACGGAGGAGGAGCTCAACCAGGTTTTCGAGAAGACCGCGGAGACATCGTTCGACCAGGACAAAGATGAGAAGAAAAAAGAGTATTATAATGAGGAAGGTGAGGTCACCGAATGGGGAAAGCTCTTGAGACGCGTGCGTGGTGTTGAGAACAAGTGTAGAAGCACGTTCCGAATCAACAACGAGAAGTTGCAATTGTTCAGAGATGCCATGAAGCAGTATGAGGGGTCGCACAATTTCCACAACTTCACTTTGGGAAAAACCTACCGTGATCCTAGTGCGCAACGCTTCATGAAGGGCACCTCGGTGTCTGATCCGTTCATAATCGAGGGTACTGAATGGGTTTCCATCAAGATCCACGGACAGTCTTTCATGCTTCATCAGATTCGGAAAATGATTTGCATGGCTTCATTGGTCGTACGTACGGGCTGTCCGATCACGCGTATCAGCGACTGCTTTGGTCCGGCTAAAATCAATATTCCTAAGGCCCCTGCCCTAGGCTTATTGCTTGAATGCCCCGTCTACGAAACATACAACGAAAAATTGGCCGACTTGGGTTACAATAGTGTCGATTTCAAGCGCTATGAGACAGAGATGAATGCTTTCAAAATGAAGAACATCTATGATAAGATTTACGCCGAGGAAACCAAGGAAAACATCTACCATGGGTTCTTCGAATTTCTTGACACGTTTAAAGGCTCTGGCGCCACCAAAGAGGGAAAGCACATTTTCGACTTTTTAGGTGCGGTCTTCAACAATCAGATGGATAACAAGGAGGCTCTGAAGAAGAGCGTGCCTCAGAAGGAGCAAGAAAATATTGACTAAAGACAATCTCCCTAGAGTTGTAAGCCATTTGTTAATAGGTATGTCGAAAGAATAAACACTATGCTATATATTAGAATACGTGGTTCGAATGCATGCCTGATACACCCTAAATCCATGCTGGGTTCGCATTGGGCTTGTATCCTCGTTGAGCAGACTCTTCCTGATCGAATGATTGATGGAACGTTGCGTCAGCAAACCGACCACTACCCAAGTTAGATGCTTGATGAAGGGCGTTTTCACCAATGCTTTTTGGATCAACCAATTGACGACTCATCTGTTGTACCTGCGGGGAAGGACTCAAATGGTTATCAACTTTCGTGGGAGATACATGCATTTGATTTTGTTGATGGTGCTGTAGCTGCATCTGTTGCTGCTGCTGCTGTTGGTGTTGTTGTAATTGTTGCAATTGAATCTGGTGGGTTTGTTGCTGTTGTTGTAGCTGTTGGTGTTGATGTTGTTGCTGTTGCAACTGAGTAACGCCCTGACTTTGTTCGGCTTGACCATCTCCAGCTTTGCCTTGCTCTCTTTGTCTCTCCTGTTGAAACTTGTACAACGTCCAGTCGAAGACATAGTCATATCTGTAACCTTCGCTTTTGAACAAATCTCTAAACAAGTTTCTTAAGAACAAGTAGTTTGGTTTATCATCGAACCTCAAGTTCTTCACATAATTCATGTATTCCAAAAACTTGTCGGGCAAACCTTTAGTTAAGACGTCGTTGGGAATTGTCATCTTTTTCTCCATGATTCTGTCATACTTTTGTCTTTTGGTGGCCGCCTTCAACCCCTGCCATGGCAATGATCCGCGACAAAAGTAGATCAAGACGTAACCCAAAGACTCCAAGTCATCTCTTCTGGATTGCTCGATTCCCAAATGTGTGTTCACAGAAGCATATCTAGCTGTACCTGTCAAGTTTTTGTTTTCCCTGTAGGGAATGTGCGCGTGAGTTCTTGGGTCTCTGTACTTTTTGGCCAATCCAAAGTCAATGACGTTGACTTGAGAGCCACGTCTTCCGATACCCATCAAAAAATTATCTGGTTTGATATCTCTGTGGATGAAGCAGCGGGCATGTATGTATTCTATTCTGCAGATGAGTTGGTCGGCCAAAAGCAAAACGGTTTTGTATGTGAACTTGCGATTACAATAGTTGAACAAGTCTTCTAGAGATGGACCCAAAAGATCCATGACCATGGCGTTGTAATCACATTCTGTGCCATACCAGCGCACGAAAGGAATACCCACTCCGCCGCTTAAGGCTTTGTACACCTTGGCCTCATATTCCAACTGCGGGTGTTTGGCTTTGACATTTTCCAACTTGATGGCAATCTCTTCCCCTGAGATCACATTTGTGCCCAAGTATATATCACCAAAGGACCCGGAACCGATTTTTCTACCGATCCGGAATTTCTTTCCGACTCTCAAATCCATCATCTTAGCGTCAGCCTTCGAATGATGAGATGACACAGAATTGTTCATTCTGTGGTGACTTTGGATGTGTTGTGGTCGGAAACCCGCAAAGTGTTCTTGTGTTTCGGTTTTTCGGCGTGTGAATTATAGGCGCAAACAAACGTTTTTGAGCGCTTTGTGACTATGCTCGGTGGCCGAAAAGAAACAGTATGATTGTGTACTTCGATCAAGAAATGTGGTCCAGTAAAAAAGGATGTGAGCTTGACTTCTGCTACCTTTAATTTTTATGAACCCGTTGGTGAATTGTTGCAGAGCACAAAAAAAAAGTAAGGGCAAGAAAGGACAGCGGGCGGGAAAAGCGGGCCCCAAAAACAATCAGGCTTGATAGGGTGGAACGGAACGAATCTGAAACGAAATTAGACGCCAAAATTCAGAACGGCAGATTTCGAGTGGACGTGAAGCAGAGAGCTAAACGTTATATTTATCTTTTGGAACTTAAAATGGTAGGTGTTCCTAGATATATAGTCGGAGTACAAAAAAAAAAGGGATGGGTCAGACCAGAGTGTGCCAAAGCGAGGGCAGAAAAACTGGCGGAGTGAAGATGGGCCGGCGAGTGGGTGATAATCGGTAGACACACGACGTTTGCCGCAATTTCAAATCGCGACGGGTTTCCGTGGTTGCGGGTCAAGCGAGAATCCGGAAATCCGGTCAGCAGGGCGTGCTACGCCGTAAGCGGAGAAAAAGAAGAAAGGGCAAAACGTTCGAAATCAGCCTAGATCAATTGTACTATTTGCAGGTTTGCATAATGTGAAGAGAAAAAAGGTTTCGAGGTTTTGGAAAGAAAAAGCTTCTTGCTACTTGGTCTTCCTCTAATGAATTGAAATCCCGCGGTATATCATTGACAAATTGACGTGATGCTAAAGAAGTATCTGGTCCAGCGTTCGGGGCGGTGCAAATAACTAGTGCTGCCTGGAGCTTCGCGAGGTTATGAGAAACCAACAGCTATAAAAAAGAAACATTCGCTAAGAAAACTTACGAGCAAACTCCATCAATTTGCAACTGAATTCCGCAATTATTCTTTTCTGTTTACCTTTGTATAAAAAGAAAGAAAAAGGAGAAAACTGCTGCCGCCACATCATGAATTGCTGCGTGTCGAATAGTTCCGTGCTCCCTCAAAGAGACTCTTCTCGCGAAAGGTGGAAAGGCTCGATCAGATTCGATGCTTAGCCTATGCCCCGAAAACGCTTTGCAAACAATAGTGAAGGCGTTTGTAGTATTCTGAACAGTTTAAATTCAGAGACCTTCTGCAAATCCCTTTTTTTACGTATTGGAATATTTCAGAAAAATCGAGTCTTTATGAAAGTAGCATTTCGTGGCGCGCCCACGAATGCCTCACCAAATCTCGCGATCTCTGTTGGCACTTTTCATAGCCAGCAGCTCATTACATGGTTTTTGCCATTTTGCGTTTCTAATGAGAGACTTCCCGCCACGGAAGCCAAAAGATAGGACTTGATATCGAAAATGCAAGAAACTGAAGGAAGATATCGATCATGGGTTTTTGGCAGTGGCATAAAAGAGATTCAAGTGGAAATTAAAAAAGACACTTCCAAGTGAAACCTGGCTCGAAAACAACATAGTGTGGTTTTAAAAATTATAATGAGTCAAAAACAGTTTCAAAATGTGACCGATTACTTCAGCTTACCAGAGGTCTCACATTGAAGCACTCTTAGATTAAGATGACTCTAGCCATGTCATGGCTTGACGGATCAATAATCTGAATTTGCTGTATGCCTTGTTAAAAAGTCAGCTTGACACATTTGTTTTCTCAAAAGCACGTCCTGGTTTTGCGTAAGAGGCTAAACACTTCTGCTACAACACTGCAATATGTGGTGTGATTATGCATCCTTTTTTAATATCGTTTTTTAATGCGAATACGCCTTTGACTTGAATTTTGTTGCCTCTGTCTGATCGATCATCACTGTCTAATCCGGGCGTTTCAAGAGTTTAGTATCTGCATTATCTTTTCATGAAATGCAAGCAAGTTCACTGAAAACTCTAAGAAGTCTATAGTTCAAAAAAGCGGGACAGACGCGCTGTGTGTGAATTCAGCCACCCGATACTCATGGAGTCAATTTCACGTTCTTTTTTTTCTTCACAGTATTTAACTAGTAATTACTCCATTTTATCACGACCCGCCTCAGAAAAAGAAGTGCCATATGCCATAAAAATCAGCCTCGAAGTGTACTCTGCTGACGGGTGCATGCATCTGACACTATCCTCCCACCTTCTCTTTTATTCTCAAAAATCTCCAACCCTACTTAGAATTCAAGCTATGAAATTAATTTGTTGATGTAACAGCTTTTCACAAATGCGATACAGTTACACCCACGGATGCGATATGATTAAATGAATCTGAAGATCATACTCTCGCTTTTACCGTGGCTTTATATTATTTGACGGGCTCGGTGGTACCTGCGGCATCGGCAACCACTCCTGTGGCGGCAGACTCGGTGGCAGGGTCGAGCAGGATCTCGGGCGCGGCTACAGCTGCATCAGTCGCTTCCTCAGCATCAACCTCAGCTTTGGCCTCGGCCTTGGTCGCATTGGCCTCCGTGGTTTCCTCAGCCGTAATATCAGCACTTTTTTCTTCAGACTTGCCGGCCGAAGCTCCTACTGGCCTCTTAAACTTTTTCAAGAGTTTTTGAAAGAATTCGGTGCGTTTAGCTTCGCCCGACACCGCAGGCTTTTTAGCTTTGCTTTTAATTCTTTTGAACAGGCTCCTCCTCTTTACCGCGCCGTTTTCTGCATCTGGCTCTCCACCTTCCTCGCCTGCATCGGCCGCTGCAGCCTGTGCGGGATCCAAAACATCATGAGCGGCGTCTCGCGCAGCACCATCGTCCTGATCCCCGGAACTGGCTAGTGTGCCGTCAGCATTATCGGTGGCATGATCTGCTATTCCTTCTGGTGAGTCGTTATGTACTGCCACGGAACCCGTAGTGTTCTCCGTGGCTTCGTCAATATCTCTTGTGCCCGCAGCAGCCTTTCCGTTTTCGGCAACATCCTCTTTCGAGTCAGATATAAAAATTCTAGACGTTCTCTTTAATTTGTCCTTGATCCCCATATTGCAGATAGTTTTCGGGCGATTCTGGTTGTAGCTAAGTGTGGTGTAGCAGAGTTAATTAGGAAAAAAGCGTGTCAATGAACAGACTTTTTCACAAAATGTTCTGGACTTTCTTTTGTGGCTGCACTTTTTGTTCTCTGGAGGAACGGACTTGCCATGCTATTTATATATTCCTGCCAGGGGATGCACAAGATGCTGACAAGGCAGATGGGGAGCGCCTCCCCTCCCCCGTTTCAGCCGCTTCTCACTCTACGCACTTATCCTGCGCGTGGAAGCGAGCACCACTTCGCTGTGTGAGACGATCGTGGGGAAACTCGTGGCCTTCTTCAAGCGCTATGTGAGGCGGAGACGGACGATGGCGCGTCGCCTAAATTTTATGCGGCGTCCAATGTTGCCGTCACTTGGCATC
>JAKTUN010000235.1:0-17517 GCA_030556725.1 Metschnikowia viticola | reverse complement strand
GAGAGGCTCGATTGTTTTTTTTCGGTCTCGGTTACGACTACGATGCCATCGTAATCAAATACGATGCGATTTCGAGTTTTCGTTTCGGGTTACGAGAATTTGTGCAACACTGGGCCCAAGTATTGGCATTAAACTCTAATCAGTTGAAAAACAGCTACGTCACGTGATATAGTGGAAGATCCATATCCTATCTTCCTCATCTTATCCCGTACAATCTCCCCCGTAGTAGACTGGCAGTGGATTTTTCCAGGAAATCTAGTAGCTGTAAATTTTAGCATCAACAGGAACGAAAAAAAAGCTTGCTTTTGATGTTTTTCTCCACTTACCACTGGCCTCTTTTCTCGCTCATTTGATCTGTCCCGGACTTATCTCGGGGTTCTCCGAGCTGGTTCTCCGAGCTCTCCATAAAGCGGCTTAGCGTTTTGAGGTAATGGTCGCGGCATCTCGGACTAGGCTCCAGAATTCCGAGCCTTTCGCCTCTAGATCAAAGTTTGCCATCTGAAAAGCACACCCACTTCTCCTGAAACATTGCTAGAAACATGCCTGAAAAACTCTACATCTCCTACAACATCGTGCACAAGCTCTGCCAGAAAGCAGCGCAGGAAATCAAGACCTCGGGCATGAAAGTCGACCTCATCATTGCAATTGGAGGCGGGGGCTTTATCCCAGCAAGAATCCTCCGGTCGTTTTTGAGAGACGGCTCGAAAAACATCCCGATCCAGGCCGTCGGGCTCTCTCTATACGAGCAGATGGGCAACACGACAGAAGAAACTATTGGGAAAGAGGTTGTGCGCACGCAGTGGATCGATTTTGGCAATTTGAGCCAGCATTTGGACACACTCATCGGGAAAAACGTGATTATTGTAGACGAGGTAGACGACACAAGGACCACGCTCCATTATGCGGTGAACGAGTTGCAAAGAGACGTGGCTCGTGTCGAAAAAGAGCTCTCACGGGACGGCGAAACGACCAATTTATCTGTTTTCGTGCTCCACAACAAGAAAAAACCCAAGCGGGCCGAGCTTCCGCAGGATATGCTTGACTCGGGCCGGTACTTTGTGGGAGAGCACGTGGAGGACGTGTGGATCGCATATCCATGGGATGCACAGGACATTGACGAGCACACTGAGGCAGCCAAGAAGCAGGGTAATTACTAAGTGAAGGGGTGAGTAAAGGGGTGAGTTGGAGGTAAGTCTTGGTGGAAGAAACTCGATAAGGCACGCTTCTAGTTTGATACAAGACACTGAAGCAGGATTGGAGACATAGAATTATGAGAAGTTTGAATTAGAGACCGCAAACAGTACCCTTCAATGCTGGTGTATTACTAGGCATTTGCCCAAGGTGTTGAACATGTATGTTGTAACTCAGACCATTTAAACTCGGGGAAGGTAGAAAGTGGATTGCTGGGAGTGTGTCATCCAGAAAAGTCGAAGAAAGGTAAGTTAGGAGAAAGGTAAGTTAGGAGAAAGGTAAGTTAGGAGAAAGGTAAGTTAAAAGAAAGGTCAGATAGAAGAAAGGTAAGAAAGAAGAGAGGTAAGTCAGAAAAAAATGTAAACGGGGATCAGTAGAGAGGAACGAAATAGTGAGAAGAAGGGGTGTTCATTTTTTCTTTATGCTCTCTCGATATCATCTATATTCATACTTTTGCTTGTCAAACCTGATCGAAATTATGGTAAGATTTTCTTCGATAGAAGAGATTTCGAAAGACCGGTGATGGTATGTTGAATCGTCTTCCGTAGAGCCTTTGAGTTTTTCAGATGACCAGCTTTGTGAAGCATCAACTATTTCATGAAATAACTACCAGAAGCACTATCGAAAGAAGATCTAAAGAAATACCACAATTGATATTCAAGTTACCTAAATTTCTATAATCAATTAAAGTTAAAATTTTGAGACACTGTATCAGAGACACGACGAGAGATGCTTTGTATTCTCGCTATACATATGAATATTTGTGTTATTGCATCGGTATTGGTGAGATCGAAAGGTCTGGTGTTTCATCTTCGACGCAGTATCCTTCTCTGGAGGCCATAAATAATACTTGAAGCGTCCTATTTTGTGAAAGCCGTCTGTTGCAGTATTGAAGGTAGCCTCGAGGGGATCCGACTGAGAAATAATGATAATGATTCACAAAACATGTTCACGTTTACCAACCAAGATAAAGTCGGCCAGGAGAAATTATCATGCATTCATAATTCGATATGTCAAGAAACGATTGTGATTTAGTCGCGAACAAACAAAATAATATCGTCATAATCCTGCCAGCTATAATTGCCAAGAGGCTGACAGCGAATTCAGATTACTGGGGCGAACTCTTCAATGTTTCTTAAAAGGATTTTTTTCACTCAAAAATTGGTTTTCGATATCAGCAAAGAGCGGCCTAAATCAGGAGCTAGACAAATGATGGCATATGAAAGTAATGCTCCATGGAAATCTTAGCTCACCAGAATGAGGAATCCAAACAATTTTTCTTGAGCTCTTTGTAATCGGTTTTTGAACTTGTTTCACGGCCAGTTCAAATTAGCTGGCAGTACATGAATTTTGTCGAAAAGGATTTTGTGATCTCCTGGGCCAAAAATATTACCACGCACTGCGTAGGCCCGAATCACAAGTAGGTCTTCTTCAAAACTCATTCGCACCCAAGTGCTTGATAAAGAGTCTTTTTTTTCTCTTTTTCTTTGACTGATACATCTGATCAAAGGAGTAAACTGAAAGGGTGAGTAGTTTGCTCATAATCAAAGCGAGTGATCAGTCAATATGTTGCCCTAAAGTCTCTGTGAACTGCTAAAATCGAAAAGCGTAATTTGACTGGACGAACACGGCACGACACTACGGAGACTGCACCGTGCCGTCATCCGAAAGTTATCAAGAGGGACTACTAAATTCATCACCAAAATAAATCAGATAAGAACAGGTAGATTGGGGAAATGCAGTCATGAACTAAAGTTTGATACTCCAAGTACTTTAAGGGGAATATAAGAACACCTGAACCACTCCATTCTCTCATTTTGCCGGTAGCCAGACATTTCGTCTTCTGGCCCTGATCCATGTGACCTGCACACATGGAACATTTCCCATCCTGCCTCAGAATCTGAGGCTCAGATAAGTAAAAGAGCCCCGAGATTTTCCTGATCTCGCACTCCATCCTTTTCACGGTCCTGCAGACAGCGCGGAGCCGGCTCATCGACACCACCTCTTCTCGACTCTCCATCCACCGATCCCGGAACATCTCTCTCCACAGCATAATGGACGCACACACCCTTCTCCAATGCTTTGCAGGCACCCTCGAGGTGTCACAGGCCGTGAGGGAAAAAGCCGAGCAAGAATTGCGCGGGCTCGCCCGCACGCCCGGGTTTCTAGGCGCGTGCTTGGACATCATCGGGGCCAGCGACGTTTCTCCGGGGTGCAAGAAGGCCGCCGCCGTCTACTTCAAGAACCGCATTGTGCGTCATTGGGACAGTGAAAAGGCACGCATCGACGCGGGCGAAAAGCCGATCGTCGTCGAGCGCCTCGTGGGCGTGCTAGCGCGGGTCGATCTTGCGATGAAAAACCAGCTCTTGCCCGTGTTCCGCACCCTTATATCTGCCGAGTACCCGGGCAACTGGCCCAACTTGCTTCCAGAAGTGGGCTCGTTGCTCCAGAAACAACACGACGTCTCGGAAATGTACACTGGCGTGATGTGTTTTGCCGAGATCTGCCGCTCGTACCGCTGGACCCAGAACAGCGAGCGCGAGGCCCACCTAGACCCTATAATCAGCGAGGTTTTCCCACACTTGCTAGCTGTGGGCAACCTGATCTTGCTGCTGGAAGCCGCGGCCGGCACAGGAGGCCTGGACCTGGCGGGACCCGCGGAAATCACCGAGGTCACCGCCGCGATCGTGAAAAACATCTTGAAGCTGTACAAGTTCGTCACATACTACGACTTGCCGCGGGCGCTCCAGCTGCACGCCGCGTTGGCGAGCTGGGGCGACTTCCACTGCCGCGTGGCCAGCCTCGAGCCGCCCGCGTACATCTTGGCGCCTGCGCTGGAGCTGGAACGCGCCCAGACACAGCTTGCCAAGTGCTACAAGTGGGCGGTGGCCAACGTCGAGCGGCTCTTCCGCCGGTACGCGTCGCGCGGGCTCTCGCTGCGGTACACGTACACGGAGTTCCAGGCGATGTTTGTGGCTGAGTTCATCCCGCACGTGATGAGCGTGTACTTGGGCCTCATGGAGAGGTGGTGCAAGGGCGAGCGGTGGCTCTCGAGCACGGCGTTGTACCACCAGCTCGACTTCCTCAGCCACTGCGTGACGCAGAAGGAGCTGTGGCAGCTTCTCCGCCCCTGTTTCGAGAGCATCGTGGCGCATTTCGTGTACCCCTTGCTCTGTGCGTCGGACGAGACGCTCGAGCTTTTCGAGACGGACCCGGCCGACTACATCAACACGAAACTCGACAACTTCGACGCGCTGGAGCCCGACGTGGCCGCCCTCGGGCTCTTGGTCACGCTAGTGCTGAAACGGAAGAAAACCACCGCCGAGCCCATCGTGGCGTTTGCCGTGCGCCAGCTCACAACCTTGAAAGAGCAAATGAGACAAGCGCAGGAGTCGGGGCAACGGGGACTGGGACATCTGGGACTGGGACATTTGGGACTGGGACATCTGGGACAACTGGGGCACGCGGATCTGGGGGCCCAGACCCCAGACTCGTTGGCCGTGGCCCGCAAAACAGACGGCGCCTTACGGTTGGTGGGCGGAATCTCACATATTCTCACGCTGGAGAAGCTGCCGTATTTCAGCCAGATGGAGGCGTTTCTCGCAGAGTTTGTGTTGCCCCACCTCTCGTCGCCACACGCGTTTCTCCGTGCCCGTGCCTTGGACGTGTGCCTGAAGTTCGCCGAATTGCCCTTGCACGATGAGAACACGGCCCAGACCATGTACCACGGGATTCTCCGGGCGTTCGACGGCTCTGGGAGCAGCAGTGCCTCCACCCAAGACACCTCTCAAAACACTTCTCAAAACACCACTCAAAACACCGCTGAAAACGCCCCCGACGACGCCTCTACCTGCTTGCCCGTGATGCTCCAGAGCGCGCTAGCTGTCCAGGCATACATCCAGCACGCGGCGTTCCGTGCCCGCTTGGAGCCCCTTGTGGTGCCCACCATGTCGCGCTTGCTCGAGCTCCTGAACGAAATCGACAACGAGAGCGTGCTGGTGGTCATGCAAGAGTGTGTGGAGAACTTTGCCGCCCAGCTCCAGCCGTTTGGCGCCGACTTGATGGCAAACCTCGTGGCGCAGTTCTTGCGCCTCGCCGCCGAGATCGACGACTCCGTCTCGGGCGAAATCGACGACTATGCCGCCGACTTTTCTGCGGAGTCCGGCCAGGCCGCCACAGACAAGATCACCGCGGCGCTTGGGTTGCTCAACACCATGATCACCGTGTTGCTCTCGTTCGAGAACTCCCGTGACGTGTGTCTCCTCTTGGAACAGACGTTTTCGCCCGCCATCGAGTACGTGTTGGCGCACCAGATGGACGACTTTCTCGCCGAGATCGGCGAGTTGATCGAAAACTCGATCTTCCTTCTCCGCGCGGTCTCGCCCGCCATGTGGGCCCATTTCGCCCGCTTGGCCGAGTCCTTTGCCAACGGCGTCGCGTTGATGTATGCCGAGGACTTGGCGCCGTGCCTCAAGAACTACATGGTGTTTGGCGCGTCCCACTTGGCACAGACCCCTGACGCCACGGCAAAACTCGTGCACGTGATCGGCCTCATCATCAGCGGCGAGGACGGCGTGGCGGACTACAACGACATAGCCTTGGCCTGCGACTTGGGCCTGGCGCTCGTGTTGTCGTTGCAGCATGAGTCCGCCAGGGTCATTCCGGACCTTGCGCGGTCGGTCTTGCCCGTTTTGGCGCTGAACCAGCTGGACTCGGCGCATGTAGCCAACGACGAGTTGACAATCAACCTGGTGAACTTTGTCGTGGCGTGCTTGATGTACGACTGTGCCACGACATTGCAGATGCTCGAGCAGTTCCAGCACATGGCGAGTTTCTTCGAGCTGTGGCTCGCCTTGGTGCGCGAGCCGAAACGCGTCTTCGACATCAAGTTGTCGATCTTGGGTCTTTTACGTGTAGCCAACAGCCCCGAGGTGGCGCAGGCCGTGCCCTCACTCACGCCCCACATTGGGTCTAGTCTAGCGGCGCTTTTCAAGGAGTTGCCTGCAGCGCTCAAGAACTTGGAGAAACAGCGTGCCGATTTCAGCTCCAACGAGTATTATGACGACAGCGCGTTTGGGGCCGGCTTTGGCGGGGATTTCGGGGGCGAGTTTGGCGACGAGCTCGACGACGAAGACGCTGACCTAGACGACAGAGACGCGGCCGAGGCAACCCCGGGACTTGCCCCCGACGCAAGCACAGACAACTACAAGGCGTTTTTGGATCTGGAAAGCAGCAAGCTTCTGGGCTCGCAGTTTGACTCGCACTTGGAAGGCCAGAGCCACGTGGTCGAGGATGTGTTGGGAGCCACGCCTCTCGATAATGTCGACCCGATTGTGGTCTTCAAGGAGTTTTCGACGGCTCTTCAGGCGAACAACCAGCCGCTCTATTCAGCGATTTTCGATAATATTAGTGAGGCCGACAGGCAGGTTTTTGTTGATGTGTTTCAGACGCAATAATTGGGACAAAAAGAGAGAAGAGGGAAAGAAAGGAGACTATCGGTTTGGGCCAGGCGCCAAGGCATAGGCAAATGTTTTTTTATGTGGAAGATATAGCATGCTTCTAGACACGACGTGTCTACGTGAATCGTTTACTGTTGTTTTCACAAACCTGACCAGTCTGTCATTGTAAAAGAAGTATTCGAGAAACTTTTCAAGAGACTGAGAACGATCCAGGGGGTCGCTTCCATGAAACAATCGAATAGGCTTGACTCGAGTGTTTTTCCTCTCATGAAAGAGTGTATCAAATCTACTCCTTTGAATGTGTCTTCAACGATTATATAAGTCTAACTCAGTCTATCGTAGCCAATGAACAATCCAGAATGCGAGGCATATGCATGGAGGCTGAACCCCAAAAGATGATAGGCGAGTACCTGACTTCCTCTCGTTTTCGATGAGTAACTTGTTTCCGAAACTGACATGAAATCTCATTTATCTACGCACGGAAAGAAATCGAATCCCTTTGATGCGTCAAAATCAAAACACTCGGCGTCTCTCTGCCCCAAATTTTCCATTTTTCCCGACTTTTCCTCCTTTGGTCAATCATATCTCGCAATATCTCGACGATCCCTAGATTCCGTAGATCTCCTAAATGAAGTAGCTTCGCCAGAGCACACCTTCAAGGTCTTGCATCTGTTCTTCTGAAAATACCTTGCTATCAATGTGCCACAGATCTTGTCTTGTCTTCTTAAACTTTCCAAGTGTCTCTTTGGCGGCTCGACCCACGACACCTGGAAGCCCTGACGCCTTGTTCGAAAGGATCGACAATGTTTGCGGAATCCAAGTTGGCGGCGGCGATGTAAAGGCAAAGGCATGCACCAAGGCGCCGAGACCAAGTGTCGCGCCATGCAAAATGGCTAGGTCATTGCTTGGAATGCTCTTGAAATTGCCCTGTTTGTGTTTTCTTCTTATTTCATCCAAATCCCCAGAAAACTGTTTGTTGTACGTCCTCACGGTGTCCTCTATATCTTTGGGTGGACTGGTGTGTATCAACCCTGAAAACGTAGAGGACAGTGCGTCTCTTATCTCTGGGTTTTTGTGATACATCATCGACTTGATGAAATTCAATATCCTCAAGCGCTGTTTGAAACTCAATTTGAGCAAGTTTCTAAAGTATATCACCTCAGTGAATTCTCCGAGTGCAAGGTACTGGAGTAAACTAAGATTTTCTTTCATGTACGTCTCAAGCATGGACACTATACCTTCAAGAGAATCTCCTTCATAAGGAATCTGTGACACTTTTTTGAAAGCAGCAACGGGATCTATGTTTCCCAAAAGACAAACTTCTTTCAACGCCATCAAGTCCACGAGAAATGGCATGATGTGCGAGCTCACGATATATTGATATTGCAATGCCACGCTGGTGTTGAACGCTTGGTTTAACCAGCTTAATGCTGTCGTTGCACAATAATAGTAGTCTGACTTCAATATATCTTGTGCCTGAGAATCTTTAATTTTCTCTCGATGCGTGCCAATGTTGTCGAAAAACTGGTAAAGTTTTGTCATAAATCGTTCATCAATGCTTCTTTTCAAAAGCATATCTTGTTCGCCGTGTGAAGCACTTATAAAAGTACCGGCATCCGGAAACGAATCACAATAAAATGAAAACGATGTTACCACAATCAAGGCGCCCAATTGATCTCGAATAGCCTCGTACCTATTTGTCACATTCTCAAAACACAAATCGAGGATTTCATGGGAATTGGGGGTTGCCCATGTGATTGCCGTCACAAATGACTTCATGTAGGTCAACATTGCCGCTTCCATGTAGGCGGAGTCTGAATCCTGCGTTATTTTAAATTTTAAAATCACGTCTCGTACTCGCGGAAATCTTCTGCTGTCGATATGGGCTGGTAACCACCACGCAAAGATATTCCAAATTTGTTTTGTCTCGGGTGTCAAGTCATCTTTGAAAACATTTTTGAGGAATGGAACCAAAAATTCATCTCTCTCATCAACAAGCGCAGCGCTGAAACTTTTTGAGGCTATCAAAATGCCTGTGATCAACTCACAAACAACGATATGTGAGCTTTTTTCGTCCTGCTCATACAGTGAATCGATGAGATTCAAGACATCGCGGAACAGAATGTGTCTTATTGTACCCGTGCAAATCAAGGAGACTATGCCCGCTGTGATAAATACGTCTGTTCCTTGAAATGCAAAGTTGGAATCGTTGTCTGCAATCCACAAATTGATGATATTCTCTAACCAGTTTTTTGTGATTTTTTCAGCGAACTTTTCCAATATTTGCTCATCTCGAGAAAGAAGTGTGGTGTGATTATTAGGTTCGTTGCGCACAACAAGTGTTTTCGTGTCCCAAAATAACCAGCCCTGGCTCATTCTGTAGTCCACGAAATAATCAGGTGTTGCACTTTGAATTTCCTTCTGCCAAGTATAATGATAAGATTCTCCTGCGTGGGGCTGAGTATCGACTAGTTTAAGCGACTTGGAGATGAAGGATACGTTGTAAGCATTTTCCAAAGCATTATCAAACTGAGATAAATTCTCAATCTTACTAAGCAACTTTGTTATTCCCTTGAGGGCAGTGCGAGATATTATTGGATGATCAGCTTCTGCTAATTTTGTAAGAAGTTCAAAAACATCAATACGTGTTGGAATCTCATACTCCGCTTGAATATCGATCAAGAAAAGAAGATTGAGTGAAGTCGTTTTCCAATGTGTGTTGGTCTCCTCAGACTTCAAGATTAGGTTTTCAAGAGCTTCGATTTTTGCGAAATACGACGTGCGTTTTCTTTCCTTTGCATACGTCAATGCTTTGATTTCAAGATCGATGAATTCATCGGGCGGTCTGATGGAGTCAATGAGATTATGATCTATGAGACACACTTTCCGAGGCGGTGATACTGATCCACACAATTTTTTCAAAGATCTTTGTGATATCTCAATAACATCTTTGTCATCGATTGCGAAGCATCTGTGGAGCAATCTCAAATAATGCTCAAGATTAGTGAAGTCCGATTGTAACTTTGACTTGATGCGTTTGATCTCAAATACATTCAACCCACTTCTGATGTTTTTGTGATTGTCCTCGTCTATGGCTTTCGAGACATGGCGCAAACAGGACCGCATGATTACTCCATACGCGCCATTAACTCTTTTCATAGAATCTATAAGAGTCACTTGAGCCGGCTCCGCAATAGCTGTGTAAGATGAGCACGAAAGCTTGGCGATATCTTCCACAAGAACTCTATCAAGCTCAGTCATTGAACGCGAAGTTCCGTGTAAGGCGACCCTCAACAGATGGTAAGACTCGATGCGCCCGGCAAATCCAAGTCTGGTGAACGGTTTTCTCACCCGTCTTATGCTTTGCAACTCATTGACGTAACTCAATGAGATTCTGGCATGTGGGTAATCAAGCAACCGCTCGTGTCCCACATCTGCAAACCAAATGTTTAGAGTGTAAAGTAGATGTCTGAAAAGTTTTGTATTGTCGTGAAGATGCGACTGCAAGAATTTCGAGATTGAATGCAAACTTTTCCCCACTAGATGCCTCATCCGGTGTATTTGCAAGTATCGTGGGTTAGATTTTCTAGTCTTTATGTCATCGCCAAAGAAATATTTGCTCGTGTACAAGCTTCTCTCTCTAAAAGTGACAGCAGGATTCATCGATGAAATCTCCACCCCAGCTAGCTGCGGACTGGCTCTGGCAGAGTCATCTACTTTTGGTGTTTCGTACATCTGAAAGGACTCAAACTCCTTTTTGAGTTGTGCGCTATCCGACTGAGTCAAGCTTTCACGCGAAGGCGGCCCAGATGAAAGCATCTCTTTTATGACAACCCTTGGCTCATTTGTGACGGGGTCAAGAGAGGAGGTTTCCACTGCATCGGAGTTGGCGTTCATATCCTCTATGATATGACTTAAGTCTTCGTGTATGTTATCAATAATGGTCTCATCATTGTCAGTGAACTTCGCCATTTTCATGTCTCGTATTTGAGAGAGAAGAGCTAGTCTCGTTTGGACGGAGTCAAACCTGTGGTCACTGAGCTTTGGAATATCTTCATCAAATGAAGGGTCGAAAAGATTAGACATACCACTTAAGCAATATCCCAAATAAAGAAAGTTGGATCGAATTTCATCAGACAAATCCAATGGAGAATCTTTCTCGTGATCCTTCTCGCGAACCATCTTTTTTAAAACAAGCAGTATATTATTGAGCGATCTTGTTGTGTGCGCTCTGAAGGTATTCACGGCAAAGTCGATCTCTCGCTTTTTCGGAACAAACCATTCAAAAGTGAGGTTCTCTTTTGTGAATCTGTAATCCTCAAACAGAAAACCACCCCAGCACTTCTCATCCAAGCCTTGACGATATTTGTAAGCGGGGCTTATTAGGCGAGCTTCTTTGAGTCTGATTTTTGACACACCTTGAAGTATTTGGTTGAGTAAGTGCGTGCTTGCAAAAGCAACAGGACCACGTACATTATCCATGAGAAAGAATGAGAGTTCATTCAATTCTTCACCCACATCCACAATGAATTCACCTGCATTTCCAGCACAAGCATTAAGAATCATAAGGTTCCAGTATAAATTTTGATCTCTTGGAATGATGTCAATTCCAGACCTGGCGATCCCTGCACCATTCTCATTGACCTCCTCGCGAATTTGTTCGATGAGAGTAGGTGCAAGCTTCTTGAAGAATGCGGGGTCTCTTTTGATGATAGCGCCACATATCTCAGCGGTTGCTTCGGTCACCGGGTGAATCGTGTTCTCGGCGATGAAATTCATAATTTTTTTACGAAAGACCTGAAAAATTTCATCCGACATTGACTCAAGGATCATATGGATAAGCTTCGGTAACATTTCGCAAACATACTTTTCAATGCCAGTGCTCTTAGCGGGGTCCGGAATATTTTCTAAAAGAATGAACAATCTTTGAGCTAAAGATTGAATTGTTACCTCAAATGATGCGGTAGACGATAAAAGCGCCTGCACTTCAAGATCAGATTCGATGACCATGTTTGTTGGCAAGTCTGTTTCATACAAATTCGACTGGAGCTTGTCGAGATGCATACTCGTGACTTCGAGCGCTAATGCACCATCACCCGTGCCGGAGGTTAGATCTGCAATGGGTACAAAATTTGCCACAGTTGCAAAGACATCAAAAGTATGGATTGTCTTTGTCAAATCGTTAGAGTCGATACCTGGTAGGGTCATTTCGAGAAGCCTCGTCAAATGAACCCTATAGAGCGGAGTAATTGCGATAAAACGGGCAAGCTCTTCCATGCAACGCAACGCCGTGACGACTCTGTGGGTGGAAATAACACCTTGGAGTGACTCGTATATGTCAAGTATGACAAAGCTCAAAGTTGTGTCGGCATCCATGTATGCCAAGGAAGAGAGCGCGGCGAGATATTCTTCCACTGCGCCTTCGTTCTTTGATTGAAGGCCTGTTCTCACCAATGGAATGATCATGCTCACAAATCGTTTCACAACTTGATCGGAGAGTTTGTGAGCCTCTGATAATTTATGAAGCGATCCGTAAGATTCTCTTTCCATGGCATATCTCTTCGAAAATTGATATACAAGGCTCAGTAGAAACTTGCTTATTGGCTTAGACCACTCACCACTATTTGACGGATACACATAGCTTTCAACAGCATTTAGAAGAGTGTGAAGCTGATCCAATATTCCATCATTGGCGTTCGAGAGAGCTCCATTAAGGGAAAATACAATAACACTTGAAAATCCATGAAAAAACTTCGTTTTCATCGAGCCAAACTTCTTGACAGAAATGCTTAAGCTGTTCAAAAGAGAATTTGTAAGGTAGGTGAATTGGTCTTGGGTGAAAACTCCAAAGTGTTGGAAATTGGTGCAGTCCTGTGGGTTTTTTGCCAAGAACTGTAAATAACACAGAGCGAGTCTGCCCAACACACAAGTCAGATGCGTATCAACACCAGAGCTTCTACTCAACTTACGCCACATATGAAACACCGGCGCGATATAATGGCGAGTATCGAGAGATCCATCGGGCTCACCATTGACGTAAGCGACGGTAAATGTCTGCGGAAGTAATCTCATGCACCACAAGACGATTGTAGCATTGGGGATGGAGAAATGCGATGCAACTTTCCGGAACAAAACGGGAAGTGACTCAGGAGAGAAAAAGTTGGATGCTCTCTCTCCGAGTTTGAGCAACATGCTCAAATCTTTCTTCTCTAGTGGTTCATTGAGGGAGTCTGCAGTAGGGAAATGAAGCAGAACATCATCATAGATGGGCTCCCACTCTAGAAAGAACCCTTGAGTTTGCAAAAAATCCACGTCTTTGGTGAGCGTTTCGAATGCACGCACGTATGTTTTCAAATTTATGTGCTGTCCGCGACAACAGCATATCGCGTAGTATACTCGCGCAAGGGCCATGCGCAAGGATACTGGCATATCATACTTCATCTGGAGCCAAACTAACAATTCTTGGGTCCAGATCCTTACCGACACCACGGCGGCCAGGCGCGGTGACTTTTTGTGTCTGCTTGCAGTCTCGCTGGATTCGTAGTCACCTTGATCATCTTCTTCATCTTCTTCATCATCCTCGTTTTCTGAGTTGAGGTCTGCCTCGTCGTCGACAAAGTCTGCATCATCGTCAAGATCCACATCTTGATCAAGATCAGCTCCTTCGCCGTATTCATCAGAAAGGCCGGCTCTGTCGCGGCCAGGCTCGAAAAGATCGGTATCAAGCGCTATATCAATGTCCGAGAGACCTGGAACGTCGCGCAAAGACGCCAAGTCCTTGGCAGTGATGGAGATCAGGCCCTGTATATCAAGCAGCTTTATAGCAATGTACAAATGCGAGACTATGTGGGCAAGGAAGCGAGCCCGCTCATGTGGAGGCTCGGTTTCATAAGGAAGGAGCTCTGGCAAGTTCAAATTCCGGGCCCGAGGTCGCGCATAGAAACGAGATCTTGGGTCCAACAGGTCTTGCGCTGCCTGTGCCCGGTCCACCAGGTAATCTAAATTATAATGCTGCTCTCTACTGCTTTCAATGGTCCCGTAAGAGGGTCTTCTGCGCAGTCTGAGAGCTTGCTTCGTCGTAGGAGTAAATCCTCGGTCGTTTGCAGTAAATAGCAGCAGGCTTACTGGAGTGGACGGCTTGTTTGAAAGCAATTTCGAGTCATTTTCATTCGAAAGCACCGACAGTGCATGGGTATGCTTGGGCAAGGGAGCCACAATGCCACTCAGAGTATCATCTGGTGGAATTTCTGGATTGTTTGTCATCTGTATGGTGGTTCTTGCTGAAGAATTGGCAGTCTGGGTAACCACATAGTTCCAGCCATCAAGCGTGGTTTTTCGCCTTTGATCATGGTGCAGTGATGTTTGGTGCGCACTGTGGGGTTCTCAAAAATCGATAAATTCATAGCCATGCGCGATGGAAAGGAGGGGTTCAAAGTGACGGCCATTTTTTTTGGTTTCTTTTTATTCTGGTCGGTGGTCGTCATTTTAAAAAATTCACTGACATAAATTTCTAAAGGGAGAACGCGACTCTATATATATGTCTTCATTTAAAGCCCCGTAACTTTTCGGGTGATTATTTGCAGCATTTAGCAATTGGTGCGATGATCCTGCTTGGCAGAGTAGCCAGTGGTTATCTGAAAAACAGAAAAAGAGTGGATAATTTGGTCAGGCTACTAGATGACTCTCGGTCTTCGGTTAGCAGTACTCAATTTCGGGACATCTCTTGAGTAATCAAAACTAAGTATTTTGCCACTGACATAAACCAAAAATAATACTCAAGAATTGAGGGTGTGTACCATTTCTGTGCTTTTGGCTTCCGAAATATTGCGTCGTGCTTGGCGCCTAAATCTAATTTCGAAACCCAACTTCAACGAAACACGATGTTCATCAGTGGCCGAGCATCTTCAACGAGATGTTGACATCATCACGGATGCACTGAGGCTTAAATGGCACAGATGCATCAATCTTAATACAAAGTGCGTGTCTGTGGATAAGTCTATTTCCAATACACTATTCCAGCGCTTATGCGCATATTCTTGTTTGGATTCGAAACCGAGGAAGCGATGGCAAATTCGTGTTTGTCTGCGATCCGGAGCATGGGCCCAAAATTCCAGCGGCGGTGGGGCATTGTGCTCTGTATAAATGGGCGGGAACTGTCTTTGGGGTCTCAAAATGACTTTTCTCCTGACCCGACCTTAGACTGCCGTCCACCATACCTCATATTTAGTCGACGAAATGACAGTCATTTTGTTTTGACCCGCCCCGAATTGTGATATTTCCAATAATTTCCATGTACATGCTCAAACAAGTAAGAGCATCTCGAGCAATTACTCAGTGGAGCTAAACTGTTTGCTTCGCTTGCATTTCAATCATTTGTTGTACCTGTTGCCTCAAAAGATCCTTCAAGTCTGCCACGTCTGCCTCGAGCTCCCCGACTTTTTCTGACTTCTCTCCGATTACTTCGAGTAGAGTTCCTTCCCGCTTAGACTTCTCTTCCAACTCCTGTTGCAAAAGCAGCGCTCTATTTTCCAAGTCCTCGAGCTTTCGATCAAGCTCAAACTTATTTAAGGCGGCATGCTGTGCGTCTTCCTTTTGAGTTGTCAATTGCTCATTTTCGTCGCGAAGTGTCAGTATTTCCACTTCTAGACGACGGATGCTAGCACTCATTTTGTTGATTATTTGAATATGTTTGGTGGCACCCGCGCCCAATGAAGCAAGGCTCGGCGTATGTGGAGTTTCGCTCACATCAAGGGCCCCTGCGGGATAAATTTCTTCGTTGAAAGATATAGACGACGTGTTATGGTTGTCGTACATCTGACTATCTTGTTCGGTTTCAGATATGAAGCTGGAGTTATCCCAGTTTTGTGCGGGCGTGTTCATGGCCGAGCTGGCCATTGATTGTGAGGAAAACTTCCTCTGAACGGATTGCCGAGGATCGATACTTATCTGAAGTCCCCCATCACGGCCATATCTTCGGTTTTGGATGCTGGAAAGATTATCATACGACACAGAGGGGGTGAATGTGGGTGTCTGGTTTTCCAAATGTTTTATGGTGTCATTTAAGGTTTTGATCTTTGCGTCATAATTTTTCCGGTCAGATGCAAATACACTCCTCAACTCCTCGAGTTTTTCCTCCAACTCGGTGCACTCTGTGCATTTCATCTGCAAGCAGAACTCAAATTCATTGCTAATTTCTGACGCACGCGACAATTCCGCTTTAAGCGCCTCGATCTGGTCGAGTTGTGCATTGAGTTCGGCATGAAGTTTTTTGAGCTCCGTATTAAATTTCGCGCGGGATTTTTTCAGGCTCTCCACGGATGCCGCAAGCGCTTCCACCTTGCTGTGAAGACTCAATTCTATTGCTTTCCAGTTTTCTTGCAGCGACACATACTGCGCTTGAAGGTTCCTGTGGGTCTCGGACAACTTGAGGAAGTCAACATAATCCACCAGCTTATGCGCGGCCGCATCTGAACTTGTGTCCCCGTTAGAAATTTTTTGCGGTGCCTTGAGGAAGCTTTCATTTTCCATACGCAAGCCCTCGATCTTGGACTCCAAACGAAGCACTTCCGTACTGCTCTCGTCTTTAGAAGCCATAATCTCACGATTTAGTTGCGAAATGATGTCAGTTTTCAGCTGCAACTCAAGCCGAGACAGGTTCTGTAGAAGCTCGAGTTGCACATGCACCTCGCTCAATTGCTTTTTGCAATCTCTCTTTTCGTCGAGCTCTTTTTCGTAAAGCCGCTGCATCTCTTTGTACTTGCCCTCCCAGTTACTGTCCTTTTGTTTATCTAGGGATGTTTGAAGGTCAGATATTTTTTGATTGGAGGCAGCCAATACATCGAATAGTTGATCTACGGACTTGAGTTTGTGCACTTTGATCAAATCCTCGATTTCGCCGAGTTTGAGTAGCGACTCCTCGTTTTTCTCCGCATAGCTGCGGAGCGATGTTTCGAGCTTGGTGTTGTTCGCAACAAGCTGCCGAATCCGCTCGTTCAACTTCAACTCTTTCTTCGAAAGCTCCTGGCCTTCATCCATAAGCTGCTGTATCGTCGTTTCTCTCTCTAGTAGTTTCTTCTCGTTCTGCGAGAGTAATCGGTCTTTTTCCACTAGTTTTTTGTCTAACTCTTTATTCTGAACGACACGCAGGGATGCAGCTGGTGCTTTTTTCTTCTGCTGAGCAAGCTCTGCTCTTAGGCTCACGATCTCCGCCTTCAATTCGTCAATTTCCTTGTTTCCGAGGCTCGTTCCTGAGGCTTGAGTTGGTTCCAAGGTCTTTTTTTCACCATCATCCAGAGCTTTGGTGATAGATTCCGCATTTATCGAGCTGATAGGATCGACTTGCAGCAGACTCTCAGGAGCAGTTTCTTCTTGGAAATTTTCGGGCTTGTGGCCATTGGTATCTAGCGTACTGGAGGCTGCATCTTGTGATTCCTCATTTTTCTGATGAGAAGATATACCGGGCTCCTGAGCACTTATGTCTTCATGTTTTATGGAATCGTCTCGTACTTGACCACTTTCTGCTATACTGACCGCGATTTCTTCAGCCTTTTTGTCAACATTGACACCCTCAGATACAGAGGTGCTAGGTTCAGACGACGGTATAGCATCAGGAGGCCCGTATTCATTGATACCTGTTGAATCGGACGCTTTCTCTGCTTTCCTCTTTTTCGCTTTCGCCGCAGCAGCCAATCTTTCCTGGAGAGTCAATCGCTTGGGCTTTTTTGGCGCAATTCCTTGCGGAATCACAGGCTCGGGCGAGGCCTCGGCCAACACCGGCTGTACTTCCTCAGAGGCCATAATTGTCAACTTCACGCGGCTCGAATATGTTTGACGGGATACCATGGCGTGTATACGCACACTTGACTTT
>JAKTUN010000234.1:0-11186 GCA_030556725.1 Metschnikowia viticola | reverse complement strand
CCTTTCTCAAAACTTGCCCCGAAAACGAAGGCGAAGATCTGAAACATACACCAGAACACGCTTCCTATTATTGGAAGACGAGTCCAGTAAGCGAAGTAGTCAGTACTCATCACAATACCCGGCTGGACTGACACACAAAGGAGACGTGGGTTTCTTAGCGCAAGCATTTTCATGAAATGTATCCCCGCTGTTTTCGCGAATGCATATCGAATCCAAGTGAAGACAGCATTTGGTCTGTAATGAAAGCGCGTATTCAAGCCAAAATAACGAAAAACTAGACGATGCGTAACTGAAGTGATGTATATGATTCGCGGTGGGTCAATATGGGGATGTAGATCCACAGTTTTCTCCATGAGTGGAATTAATTTCGCGGTCAAGAGAAAGGGGGCAACGTAATTTGTTTGGAGCTGTAGTTCAAAGCCATCGGAAGTAATTGTGTAGGGCAGAAAAGAGTTTCCGGCGTTGTGAATTAGCACATTGAGGGTTTTCTCCAAATTTTTGAACCGTGCCACTGCACTGAGAACGGACGAGAGACTCGAAAGGTCCATTTCGAGAAAATATAGCTCTCCGGCAAATCTTTGAAGCGTCTCGGTCCTCGTGTACCGATCAGAAGCGTACTTGGCGTCTTTCGTCAAATTGTCGATGGATTTCATGCATCTGGATTTGGACCTGCCAGCAATGTAGACGACGAAACCATGGAGGTACAAATGAAGAACAGTGTAATAGCCTATTCCCGAATTTCCTGCTGTTATGAGTGCAATACGACGGTCTTTTTGGGGATTGAGATACGGGAGAGAGCTCGAATTGAAGCACATTCTAAATTGATCTGTCTCGCTTCTTTATTCGTAACTCGGGGGAAGGTTTTGCAGTCAGGAATTCAGAACCCCCGCACAATAAAACTCTGTATGAAAGTATCGAAAGCCGAGATTATTATCATAGGGTTTGATTTGAAGGATCCCGTGAGGTGTGAGCCATGTGCGGAACTTGAGGGTTTGCGAGATCCCGAGGTTGCGACTAGTTGTGTGAGTTGAGGTTAGCTACAACTGGCGCAACGAGGCTTTCAGCATCACACATTTCGGAAGACAGCCTCCGAATTTAAAACAAAGCATCTTGTCTATTGTCGTAGCGAGCAAGGTTTGCGCATTATTAATTTAGCCTTTTTCTATGGTCTGATATTTGAATTACTCTCTATTTCTGTACAGCAGCAATAATTGGTAGTGCCATTGCGAGACGAGAAGTCTTCATGTAGAAGTGAGTGACGTTATCTTATGGCGGCGAGCACTTCATTTAACATGCATTCTCCGAAAATATTCGGACATGTTTCAAATGTCCAATTGGTGCACCACTAAATCTGTTATTTGCTGCGGGGTACCACTTTCGCAGTCGACGATTATTGCCTTGCCCCCATTTTTCAATAGCTCACCACTCTTCGGAACTTCCATAATATCAAACTGTGACTTCACCATATTCAGCTTGAGAAAATGATTCTGTCTGGCGGCAACCCTCTTGATTATACTATCAAAAGATGCATGTAGAAAAACGAAGCGGAAGCTAGCTCCGTTGCCTTCCCGCTCGAGATATTCCCGATAAACATGCTTTAGCATTGAGCAGGAGGTAACACATATTTTGCTTCTGTTGGCCGAATCAGCAGCTCTTTCCACGCTAATCTGGCTGATTTTTTTCAACCATTCCCACCTGTCATCATCCGTGAGAGGCTCGCCTCTGGACATTTTTGCCACATTTTTTTCTGGGTGTAAGTCATCGCCCTCGATGTATGGACAGTTGTAATGCTTTGCGAGTAGTGTCGCTGTTGTGGTTTTGCCCGTTCCCGAAGGCCCTCCAACAATGATTACGTGAGGCATCCTGAGGCAGATTTAAGGAAGAGCCAGCCAATAATGTTTAGTTGGGATTTCTCTCCTCAAGCAAATTGACTATTCTAAATACCTTTTATTCAGCATCCACGAGAATGTTTTTGAGGTGGGGTTTCGCGGGGTTGCGTGGGGGAACTCAGAATCGAGAGTGGGGGATTTCGCATATATGATGTTGCACATTTCAGCTCACAGCACCATCTCTCTCGGATTGGTGTCAAACGAGAAGATCGTTTATTAGCTATTTTTATCGGAGCGAGTCTTGTTGAAAGGTCCATACTATCTTCGTGGACGCCTATTTCTGTTCAATGTTCTCTTGCCGCCTGCTCTGGCCACAATTCGTAAACAATTCAACTCCTCGTCAATTCTTTTCTCGATGAGCGTTTTGATCTCACTTGCACTTTCTTTATCCACGAATATTGTAGGCCATCGTTGAGATAGCCACATGAAAACCAATACAATCTTGTGATTTTTTTCAAGCTCAGTGAGAATTCCGAGGATGGTCTCTGCGGTGTTTTTCACTGAAGATTCAGCACTCAAGATTGACGTGTAAAGAAAATTCAACTCGAGGACTGACTTCGATGTTCCTGCTGCAATACACTCTAGAAATCGTAAGGTTTGCTCTGTGACTTCCACCTCAGCATTCTTGAGATTGACAGGGACTTGCGCAAGTCTCAACTGATCCTCAACTGTGAGCCGCGTATCGAGGCCGCTGGAACACACAAGGTCAATGACCTGGGTCTGATGCTCGAAGTCACTCAAGAAAAATGAATTCATCAATCTGCCCTCAAGAGATTTGTGGAAATGACTCACGCCAAGTTTATAGCTCATTGGATGCCGAAAACTAGAAAGATATTCAGACCAGAATTCACTCGATGGCCAAATGCAGGCTTTATCAATGTCAGTAGTTGCCAGTTTCATGCATTTAGTGATATGAGGGAGATCCTTCTTATGAAAAGTGGTGACAAGACCCTCCAGTTCTCCTTCTTCCGATGAATATCTCCCTGCTCTCCCACCGATTTGCTTCACGTTCGACACGCTTAGCTCTACCATACCCAGGCCATCAAACTTCACGGAAGTCCAAAACACTATACGTTTAATCTTGAGATTGAGACCCATACCTATGGCATCTGAAGCCACCAACACATCGTACTCCCCTTCGTTGAACTTACTAGACTCTTGGGATCGAATTTCGGGGGGTAGGGCCCCATATATCACACCCACTTTGAGCGAAGTGCGATTCTCGATTTCGCATTTCAATTCTAGTATTTTTCTCTTTGAAAAGGCAACGAGACAGTCTCCCTTTTTCAAGGCGCTCAATTTGCTAACAGGCTGGGAAAGAGTTGTAAGCTTTCCCTTTCTTTCATAATGCTTGATTACAAGTTGATCTCCTGTTGTCTGAAGAAGCTTCCGCACCAATTTGACGGCACTTTCTTCTCCACATAAATGTACCTCTTTGGCTTGTACACCTAACACTGCATTCGTCCACGCGGACCCTCTTTTCGGATCCGCGATCATCTGAATTTCATCTATGACACAAATGTCCATTTTTTTGTGCAATGGTATCATTTCTATCGTGCCCGATGACAATTGGGCAACATTTCCGAACGCATCAAGAGAAGGTAATACTTCTTCTCCGGTGATCAAATTACAGCTTATACTCTGACTCTGAAATTTTTCGTAGATTTCCCTCGCCAAGAGTCTCAAGGGACCAGCATAATATCCTGACTTGGCTTTGGCAAATGCTCGAAGTGAACTGTACGTCTTTCCGCTATTCGTGGGCCCCACATGCATGATCACCTTTCTCTTCATTTTCCGGGCCTCGGGATACCAGTCACTTGGCCGAGATATGTCCCAGTTCATATCGACTTGCGCAGTGCCGGGTGTTGAAAAGAGTTCAGATTGTAGAACGTGCTGGTGGTAGAGCTCAATTAAAATATTCGACAAAACAGTTTCATTTGACTCATGGCCCAAGTGAGTCTTGAGGGTGTCCGGATAGTGGCCCATATGTATCAGCCGAGCTATCATCGGGATCCTTTTTAGGCTTGGAATGAAGTATTGTGTGATCGATACATCCATGTCAACAGTGTTGCCGGCTGGGATGTCTGAGGATTTATAGAAGTTCTCGAACAGAGTCCAAAGTCTTGTTCGAAATGAGTTCATGAGCTCATTTGCGTCAGATTTGCTCAATTTATTGAGATTTTCATAAGGATGATCAAGCTTTTTGGTGTCAATTTGCACGCGTAATACATCGAGAGATTTCAGCGTAAACGTCTTGAGTGCTTCGAACGAAGGTATGGGCTTGCGATCTGTCGAAACTGCGAAGTATCTAGGATGAACTTTGGCGAACATATTTTTAGATCGCACCTCATGTGAGAAAGGTTCGCTCCTCAAGCGGGTCCTGAATCTAAAAGGTGTTTGCTTTGTTGATATCATTGGATTTAAGGAATGAATATGTGCTTTACAAAGATCAAGACGTGATCGCGGCATCTCATCGATGAGTGACTGCGAAACCTAGAGTGCCTGTGGTAGCGCATGGCTCAATTACGACTAAGATTGTCAACAATGTCAAGATTAGGCGTATTTTCTGGCTTGATTTTCCAACTGGAAAGGTTTCGAGTAATATTGAATGAGTGCGATGGAAAATTCAGCTATCCGATGGTGGCATCAAACTGTTCTAGATTTAACTGGACGTTGATGGCGCTCTTTTACGTCACCCATGGACCTCCATCTTTTTTTGAAAAGAAACTTTGATTCGTAATATTTTTAAAGACAGGGGGAAGGTCTATACAAAGTACCACAATGAAGTACGATGTGAGCGATTTAAAATGTTCATGGGGGTTGCGCAAGAAGATGTATCTTTTTGGCTAATCCTGTTGTGCTGAGAGGCGCGGGCTCAACTCATTCTGCGTCATATCAGCATGGAGTGCACATCCGAAAACAAGCTCGGTAACTACCGTGCCATTAGTGCATGTCCAACAAACGTTGATACTCAATTCAATAACCTCTAACGAATGTCAGGTGCAGCCTCTCGCCTCCAGGAGCAAAATGATACTGCAAATTTGGCTGCTCATTTCAACGAGTTCTATTTGCAAATCACGCTGCCCGCCATATCTCAAATCGGAAACTATCGAATAATACGAGAGATTGGAGAAGGCGCCTTTGGCAAAGTCTATCTAGCGGAGCACATTCTACTCCACTCTCAGGTGGTGTTGAAGTGTGGTCTTCTCGAAGACCCCAATATAGTTCGAGAAATTTATTATCACAAGCAACTTCGACACCGTCATATTGTTAGATTATATGAAGTCATCAAGACTGAAAGCCATTTGTGGATGGTTCTCGAATACTGCGAGGGCAATGAGCTCTATTACCATATTTATGAGAAACGGAGGCTAGACATGGCTGCTTGCAAAAGCTTATTTTATCAAATAGTAGAGGCTATTCGATACGTTCACTCGCTCAATTTATCGCATCGAGATTTGAAATTGGAGAATATATTGATGGCAGATGCGGACAAATCTTTGATCAAACTCACAGACTTTGGTTTTGTGAGAGAATTTAATCCTTACAAACGAACGTTGTTGTCGACCATGTGCGGGACAACGTCCTATATGGCGCCTGAAGTTCTAAAGAATGAGAAGTATTCTGGTTTTGCCATTGATATTTGGTCGATGGGTGTAATTCTTTATGCAATGGTATATGGTCAGCTTCCATTTGATGAAGACGATGAGACGACGACCAGGATAAAGATTCTAAACAATGAGCCCAAGTATCAAGATTTTGCCCCGCGAGACGTCAATCTTCTTTTAAAGCAAATGCTTTCTAAAGATCCATCTCAAAGACCCAGTGTTTCAGAAATTTTGAATTCATCTTTCTTGATAGACGTCACAAACCAAAAGTTACAACGCAGAAGCTCAAGTATAACAGACACAGACTCCATAGTCTCAATCAATCAGTACTTCAATGTTCACACCACGCCTTTTCAGTCCCGAATGGAGAGGGACTTACTCAAAAAGCTAAAAAAGGTGAACTTAGACATTGAATCTTTGGTGAGTGCAAAGTTGAGTGGGCAAGCCAATGCTCTTACAGCTTTCTATGATCTTGCTCTCAACTCCGAATTTGAGAAGCAAAGAAGGCGGCAAGTGCGTAGAAAAAGATATTACGAGGCTAAGAATCAATTGAAAAGGTCGAAAAAGCGAGTGAAAAGTGTTCTTTCCCTATCGGATCAAATGACAGAAGGACAGCCTCTCGAAAAAATACTCACATCTTTGAGCATTACGTCTAACAAAAATGATCTCTCCCCGTCGGCTCCAAACATGACTAGAAGGTCGAGCGACAATATAACAAGAAACGCCCCGGGTTTCACTCACAGAGTATCGTATTCCAAAAGAATTGGGGCAAATGGCATCCCCGACTCTTTGAATGCCAATGCAATTCTGGCACCTTTGGAAAGATCAGTTTCCTTTTACACTGATGATCACAAAAATTCCAATCCTTTATTCGAAACAGATCTCGCTCCGAAAGCTAAGAGCAAACAAATATTTGAGAAGCTTCAATTCTGGAGAAAATCAAAGCCGAAGGATAGTGGAGCTGGCTCGCTTGACGCATCATCATCTCTCTCACGCAACTCTTCTAACTCAGCTCTGCATGGAAATCAGAGTGGAGTTCTAGAAATCAACATGTCTCACAGTCCCTTGCAAAATAGTTCTGACCTTATTCCGTGTAAGGCAAATATCGACCGATCCACTAAGGAGACATACTCTAATTTAGAACCAAAAAGGTCCAAAAGCGAAGACTCGCGGGCTGATGATGGTCGAAATTGCGAAATCTTGTTGCCCGATGAAGGAGATAGCTTAGCAAAAAGACCGCGACCAGAATCTGTCCTCTCTCAAATGAGTCAGTTCAGCCAAACTAGTCACTTGTACACCATGTCCGAATCAGAGCTCGATATGATGGAGGGTACAGACTTAGAAGATGAGTTTTATGATGAAGATGGGGCTTATGATTCTTCTATGAGCGTTTCACAGCAAGACTCTGGGCAGCGGCCTTCTTCTTTTGTCTCTTCGAGAAGCAAGCGACGTCCACCCAATTTCAGACTACCTTCAGATACCCTGATTTTGTCCACGAGTACCAATGCTACGCGGCGTAAATTACCACTTTCTCAAGTATCATCTAATTCCTCGGACGATAGCAGTGGGATCATAAAAATGGCAGAGCGCATTGAAGACGGCGCTAATGGTCCTGGCTCTCTCACGAGACCAATCTCCCCTAGATATGAATATGGTCGCGTCGGCTCCGCCAGGGCTGCGAGGTCTCTTTCTTTGACAAAACAGACTTCTTATAATGCACAAATGGTGGCTCCGTCACCCACGTTGCCTCAAAAGGTCGAAGGGTATAATTCTCGTCCTATTTCTCCCTCATTTGGCGGAAAAGGTTCAAAACCAAACGGTGGATCCAAGGCACGTGTGCCGAGCCAGAACGCCGAGATCAACGGGTCTGTTAAACATGCAGTTCACGCTCCCAAGGGAGCTATGAAAATGCCCACAATTGAAACCGGTTCATGGAGGCGCGACAGTCCTATTGCGGTTCCTACGACGAATGTATTCGAACGTAAATTCATAAGCATCAATGAGGAAGAAGAAGACGAGGAGGATGAGGACGCAGAACACGAAGCAAGTTTGACTCTATCATAGATTTTTTGCACCCATTTGGTCGCTTTTTTCGCTGTTTTCTTTACCTATCGCGCTTTCTTGCACGTGATTCTATGAAAACTTTTCTCAGCGAGAGTGCAGACGCTCTATCATTTGACTACGCAAAATTCAAACACGAAAAAAAGGATTTAACAAAAGATAAATACGGTTCAAATCAAAAAAATGACCTCTGTTATTGTTGTCGAGAACAACTTGAAAGACTCCGTCAATGAGTACAGTCTGATCATCGACGCTGTGCATCAAAACACTGAATTCTCTACGTCTTTGAATGATTTCTTAATCGATGAAACCTTCAACAAAAAGGAGTTGGCCTCAAGAATCTTGAAAGCAACAACAAAAGAAACTTTGGCCGCCTTGAGTAACAAAGAATTTGAGCCAGCCTTCTACTTGTTCGTGTACCTCATAAAGGAGCTCGAGGGGTCGACCATCGAGCATGCATTACTGAAGGACTCAAAAATCGTTTCTCTTTTGAAGGAATGTACACCAACGCAACAACCTTCTTCAAGGGACAGAAAGTCGCTTAGACCTACCACTGTATTATCTGCATTCAACACAATCTTCAATTTGTTGCCTGCCACATCTGCCAACAGAATCGACGTACTTCAGACAATCTTGTCCATCGTTTCGGAAACTCAAGTCAGCTTCGAGTTGGTACAGTCTTCCATCGGCGACAACTTGCTTGGTTGGTTAAGGGCCGCCAACGCTTCTGATGAGCAAGTCAAACATTTGTTTTGGAAATTCATCACCTTGGACAAGAACTTCACGCAGAAATCATTGAATTTGATCAAGGGGTTCACTTCTGAATATGCAGTAACCTTGGATGAGTTGCACCAATTGATCAAATTTGCTCTTTCTTCGGCAGTAGTGGATGTTTCGTTCTTAGTGAATAACAACGTCGCCTCTGCCTTGCAGCAAAATGCATCAGATGAGCTCGTCCAAACCTTCGTCCACTACACTAAAGGCAAGTTGATCACAAGCGTGCCTTCTTCTTTGACCGGGGATGTTGTCTACAAGTCCAAAATCTTGGCTCTAGCAGCATTCTTTGTTAGCCACGAGAATGCACAAAAAAATGTCTTCAAATATAACGATATACCAAGTGATTTAGTCTCATCGACCGTCGCGTTTGAAAAACTATTGATAGATTCTATCAAAGCTGGAGTGATTGAAGGAAAATTGAACCAAGTTGAGGAAAGCTTTTGCTTGATCAGAGTCAACAGGCTCATTTTGGCTGGTGATAAGCAAAAGCTTGCCCAAGATTGGGAAGTCGTTAAGGCCACCCTTTTGAATTGGAAGCAATCCTTGGAGAATATCAATGAAATTGTGGTAAACGCCAAGGATAACATCGTGAACAACAACTCTAACTAAGTATAAGTAATAGATGAAACGGAATAAACAGGTCAATTTAAGATAGAAGGTTATGTTGAGCTGATTGTCATACTGACCGAGACAAAAAAAAAAAAGAGAGAGGAGTTAGCAATCCGAGCAAACTTGATACGCACGCATGAGCTGTATTTCGTGATTGTCATACTCGTGGTGTTTTTATCTATTCAACACCTATCTCATCAGCCTTGCTCCATTTCTTAGAGTGGAGCACCTTACTCAGGGAAGCTTCGTAAATATGCGTCAGGAGCAATGTTTGATATTTGAAAGAGTGAACATGACAAATGATTCAAAAAAAAAATGTCAGCAGACGGAAAATCACATAGATCATTCAGCGCATCATGAAAGAATTCATGTTTCGGAGTTCTGATATCTACCATCAGAAATCTCGGGCTCGTGTCATCATGCGCGAGCTCAACGGCTTGATTAACTTCGTTCTCCTTCCAATACTGTCAAAAAGCCGCCGACTAGGTGTAGCGAGCCACACACAAACACCTCGACTTCCTGTGACTCTTGACTCAAGCTTTGAATGAATGCTAAGGATTTCTCAATGTTGGAAAATATGTGCGTCGTCGACGAACCCCCTTGCGTTTCGTCTAAAGATCTCCATTTTCTAGCAAGTTCTTTTTGAATCACCAAATTGTCAACGTCATCCTTTGAGTTATTTAAAGATACCAAATCGTTGTTGTAGCTTCCATCCGACCAAGTAATGTTGGTGCTGAAAATGACATGGTCGAATTCAATGCTCGACGACTTCACTATTACTTCATGAAGCCGCGCCAACAAGTCTTTTGCGTTCTCGCGACTCTGTTGATTGAAAAGAAGCACTCGTGGCGAACTATCGACAGATGTCGTACTAGCATACCATTTGGAGGCAACATTGATCGATTCGAGTGTGTGCGCGCCATCGATATACCATGCGACTCCCTCATAATTATTCCTGTTCTTGATGGTTTGGCATCTTCCTTCCCAGCGCGTGGCTGCAAGACCGGCTACAAATTGCTTTGGAAGAGGATCGATGCTGACTGGTCCGAGACCTAGATGCTGGAGGTGAATCTGTACAGCCTTGACCGCAAGAGCCGCATTTGATCTTTGAAAATCGCCTGCCAATCCCAACTCAAGATTATTTGGAATCAAAGACTCTGGTATCACCTCGTAGCTTGAAACTTTGATCTCACGAGCAGATTCATTCACTACGCTCAACGATTCGGGGTACTCGTTTTGCGTACTGACGATCGCAGGGCACTCGGCCTTATAGATACCTGCCTTGTTCCAAGCAATGGACTCGATTGTATTTCCGAGCATGTTCGTATGATCAATGCCTAATGACGTGATCGCCGCGACAGTGGGTTTATCAATTATATTAGTAGAATCAAATCTTCCACCCACCCCTACCTCGTAAATGGCTGTATCGACACCCTCAGAGAAGAAGACATGAAAAGACAACACGGTCAAATACTTGAAGTACATCGGCTTGGTGGTATTGCATGGCTGCAATGTAGGAAAATCCTGGGGGTTACTAGTAGTTGAGGAAAGTTTGTCCCAAACTTCGTAAAAGTACTTGGTAAACTTTGACTCGCTTATCGGGGCACCATTGAGTCTAATCCTCTCCCTGACCGACTTCAAATGAGGTGACGTGAAGAGTCCAATTTTAGTAAGATGACCAGAGCTTTTGTATTGTGACAAGATTGATTCAGCGAATGCACAAGTTGATCCTTTTCCTTTCGTGCCGGTGACGTGGATTATGTTTAATTTGTTGAAATCCTTTGGTTGATAACCCAATCTCCTGATATATTCTCGCACTTCATTTAGAGATAATTCACTGCGCTTAGCGGGCGAGATACTCAGAGCTTTTGCGGCTTCTATAGAAGCGAAATTTGATTGCAAACTGTTCAAAAGGTTTATCGCCTCCTTATAAGTCCTTGCCGAGCGCATTGAATCTGGAGGTGAAGCCATGGGTGTGCTTGTTGGGAGTTGTTTGTTACTACTGCTCGGAAAAAATTCGCGTACTGTTTGAGATCTAGATGATTCAGTGATCCCAACACAGGAACACGAAAATATCATAGCAGATTTTCGCTTCATCAAATTTATGTTTGGGGTGACTGAACTTCGTGAAAGGATCACTTGATAGCATGAAAGGACAGTTCGGGACAGGCGGTGTAAATTTTGACTTGCGAAATAAAAAGAAATTTCATCATAACATCATTTTAATAAACTAGGTTCATTA
>JAKTUN010000230.1:0-17823 GCA_030556725.1 Metschnikowia viticola | reverse complement strand
TTTTTTTTTTTTTTTTTTTTTTTTTTTTTTTTAAAGAAACAATATGCATCATGAAACGTACCCAGTGTCGAACTCGGGTCGCTTTTGTAGACGGTGGGTTTTTTTTTTCTTTGTCTGATGGGTCAAACTTCTGCGCTTATTCTCTTATTCAATGAGAAGAAACGTTTTGATCAAAGTGGCCTATTTAAAAGAGCCTTGTATTCCACTATGTATTCTCTATGTATGCTTTGTAGATGAACTATATATATACTATGAGTGTGTGATGAGTCATCATTGGTTTCGTGGTCTAGTTGGTTATGGCATCTGCTTAACACGCAGAACGTCCCCAGTTCGATCCTGGGCGAAATCAATTTTTTTTTTGGTGATGAATTTTTATAAAGCACAAATACCCAACAAAATCGTCGATTGTCTTGTGCGCATCGCTTGTCCAACTACCATCGTTCGCAGATTTGATGCACATTCGTCGTGATTTAACTATTTTTTTTCAAAAGCAGCTTTTCCATGAATTTTTCGAATTTTTCGTGCAAGTTTTGCGAAATCGGATTGGTAGCTCAAATGTAGCCATCCAAATTTGTAGACACCAAGAGGTCAAACCTCTTTAGGCCAAATCTTTCGGCGGGCCTCGGAGCTGCATGCTCAATTGTCAAGATCTTGAGCAAGCCAGGGATATGGAACACACGAAGTACATTTGCAGTATTCTAACAGACATTCATACGCGTGAATTCGCTCGCTGAAGAGCGTGACCTTAAGCTTTCTCATCATCCGCCCGCCAAGTATTTAGAGAATGACCTCGGTGGCGTTGCCGTGTTGTGTGGTACTGCATAATTGTCACTGACACGGGACTTAGCCCAAAACAGCAACAGTCGCACGGCGGTCTCCGCACCCTGATATAAAACCCTACGTCACCGCATTACGGTGGGAGAAAAAGGCGAAAGCAACAACTTACTTAACGAGTTCCCTTCACCTAATTTTTAGATTTTCATTCCCAAGAATGCCACAATTGACTGTTACTGTGGGCGAAGCCAAGAAGGGGGAAACAGCCCCCAGGAGAAGAGCTGCTCAAAAGGAGGCCGCTCTAAAGAGACCCATTGACTCTTCTGCGACCACTTTACCCGAGTATTTTGAAGAATGTGTAGCCATGCACAAAGAGAGGAAGGTGATGGGCTGGAGAGAATTAGTCGAGATTCACACCGAATCAAAAAAGGTGAAGAAGGTCGTTGATGGTGAGGAGCAAGAAGTTGACAAAGAATGGACTTTCTACGAATATTCGAAGTACCAGTACCAGACCTACAACGACCTTTTGACTCAAGTCAAACTGTATGCCCACGGACTCGCTCATATTGGCTTGAAGCCAAATCAAGAAGATAAGGTGCATATATATGCTGCCACTTCTCACAAGTGGATGAAGACCTTTTTGGCCTCCTCATTTCAAAACATGTCCATTGTCACTGCCTATGACACTTTGGGAGAACAGGGCTTGACCCATTCTTTGGTTCTGACAGAGTCGAATGCCATTTTCACTGATAATACTCTTTTGAGTTCCTTGGTGCGCCCGTTGCAGAAGGCAAAGCACGTCAGATATATCATTTATGCGGATGATATTGACCCCAATGACAAAAGAGTTGGTGGCAAATTCTACAAAGATGCTGAGGACGCAAAGAAGGAGATTTTGGAAGTGCGGCCTGACATCAAATTTTACTCTTTCAACGAGGTTATTGCTCTCGGCAAAGATGACGCTAGTAAACCCTCGAACAACAAAGCGAAGCCATCGGATATTTGCTGTATCATGTACACTTCTGGCTCGACTGGTGATCCCAAGGGTGTAGTGATCACACACGCCAATATCGTGGCAGGTATTGCTGGACCCTCGACAAATGCGGGCAGGGATATAGTGAAGCCTTCTGACCGCGTCATTGCATTTTTGCCCTTGGCGCATATTTTCGAGATGGTCTTCGAGCTTGTTTGTTTCTGGTGGGGGGGCTGCCTTGGGTATGCTAATGTCAAAACCTTGACTGATGCATCTTGCAAGAACTGTAACTCCGACTTGGCTGAGTTCAAGCCAAACATTATGGTGGGTGTCGCTGCAGTGTGGGAATCGGTGAGGAAAGGTGTCCTCGCCAAGATAAAGCAATTACCGTGGTTAGTTCAGAAGATATTCTGGACCGCGTACAAGCTTAAGTGTACAATGGCTCAATACAGCATTCCTGGGGGCTCGGTGTTTGATGTCATCTTTAAGAAAGTGAAAGCCGCCACTGGAGGCGAGTTGCGTTTTGTTTTGAATGGTGGCTCTCCCATCTCCAGGGACACCCAAGTATTCATATCGACTTTGATAGCGCCATGCTTGATTGGCTATGGGTTGACTGAGACTTGCGCCAACACAACTATTGTTGAATTCAACAAATTCGAATATGGTGTTGCGGGAAGCTTGGTAGGCAGTGTCACTTGCAAGCTTGTCGATGTGCCAGACGCAGGTTATTACGCGAAGAACAACCAAGGCGAGATTCTCTTAACTGGAGGTTCTGTCACTTCGCAATATTTCAAGAATGAGAAGGAAACCAGGGAAGCTTTCACAGAGGATGGATGGTTCAAAACAGGCGATATAGGACAATGGACCTCATCTGGTGCGTTGCAGATCATTGACCGTAAGAAGAACTTGGTGAAAACCGCAAACGGCGAATACATCGCCCTAGAGAAATTGGAGTCTACATACAGATCCAGCTCCTTGGTTGCAAATATCTGCGTCTATGCTGATCAGAATAAAGTCAAGCCGATTGCTATCATTTTGCCCAATGAGCAACATTTTAAAAATCTTCTCCAAGATGACAAACTTGTCAGCGCAGAGGTCTTAAATTCGAAAGAGTTGAGTGACTTTTACACTGACAAAAAGGTTGTCTCGGCTGTTCATAAATCTTTGTTGCACACTGGTAAGACTCAAGGATTAAAAGGAATAGAGCTCATTCAAAATGTCGTCTTGATAGATGAGGAGTGGACACCACAAAATGGTTTCGTTACCTCTGCCCAGAAGTTGCAAAGAAAGAAAATTTTAGAGGCCTACAAATCCCAAATCGAGAAAGCTTACAACTAGAGAGCAAAAAGTTGATACGAATCTGAATTCTTGTCCTGTGATTGCGGTAGTTCACGTATTTTTATGGTATTTTATCCAAACACAACAATGCAAAGCGGTGTGATACAATTACTAGGCCCTTGGTGGAGATGTTTGTGAATTGAATGATTAGGTCGAACTACTTGTCCTTAATTGAAAGTTTAGCCGCCGTAAACGCCGGCAAACACGCTCTTGATTTGCTTTATGTCCATTTTCTCGAAAAGACACAACTGAAGCAAAATTCTCGCCTTGGGCGGATTCAAATATCCGCTAGCGACGAGGTAATTGTTGTCAGTTTTTGGAATCCCACTAATCGGAATCATTCCATCTGTCGACCTTTTTGAATAAATCACAGGAAGTTGATGTTTGGTAGAGATTTCGCAAAGAAGTTTGTTTGTCAGATCTGAAAGCGATCCCGAGCCCATAGTAGCCATCACTATACCTTTGAGATGCATGTGCTCAACAGCTAGTCTAATTAACTCGTTGTTGAAACTTTGATGTGCGTAAAAAATGGCTACCTCCGGTAATCCTCCATCATAGAGCACAGGAAGCTGGAACTGTTTGAGACCTTTTGGCTTCAGGGCCGGAAAGTAATAATGGGCTTCACCCGCAACAAAGTTTCCAAGATACCCGTGACCCAAAGACTTGAATGTATCCAAGGAGTTTGCGTCTGTCTTGCTGATGTAGTAACCCGAGCCTATCTTATCATTAAGTGTAACCAATACCCCTCTTCCCTTGCTTTCTTTGTCCGAAGCAACCACGCATGCTTGATATAAGTTCGACGGGCCGTCAGCAGAAACGGATGTCAGTGGTCTCATTGATCCACACATGACCACGGGCTTGTTCAAGAAGTCGACAGTTGAGTCTAAAAAAAACGCGGTTTCTTCAAATGTGTCGGTTCCATGAGTTATAACGACACCATCGAAATTTTGAATGCTTTCTTGCACTTTTTGTTTCAAATACAAAAGATGTTTTGTCGTGATTTCCTTTGAGTCGATGTTGAAGACTTGCTCAAATTCTAATTCACACGTGTGGGATAAGTCCGGAACAGAGGAAATCAAGTCTTCGATTGTGAGATCCACGTGATAACCTGGCTGAGGAATCGCCAGGGCCCCTTTTGCTGCAATCGTGCCGCCTGTTCCCAAAATTTTTATGATGGGTAATTTTTGAGACCCCACACTCGAGACAGTGTCTATAGTGCTAATCGAATTTTGCCTATATTTCACTGTAAAGACAGGATGAAGCCTGTCACTGTAGTCCTCCCGGATGTCAACTGACTCTTCCATACTTTGTGACATTTCAATATAATGTCTAAGACGAACAAAAAAGAACTCTTCTTCGCGGCCCGTCCAAACTGTTTTTTTCCAGGAGAGGCATCATCATCGTTAAGGTTATGAGAGTCAGAGCTACACGAACTGCGCAGATCGTAAATTAGGACCCTTCACGTGACTCTGAATTTTGACAATATACCATAATCAAAAGATTTTGATCCACTTCACGGTGAAGAAACAATTTTGATAATTTTATTGTAACGGCCACAAAATGAGTCCAAGATATTAAAGAGAGAGGAGTCTTCTGAACAAATGGATTTTTCAACGATGAAATTGGCTTGCTCGGGATAGCATTTAAGTATTCGCAAAAATAATTTTATACAAACGCCACTGCAGGCTGTGGAAGGAAACAGTTCAACATTAGCATGAAACTATCTTCAAAATGTCTATATTCATTGCATCGAATGAACTGGAAAATCTTCTTGTGTGACGTCCTTTTTGAGCTTACTCACAATGTCACTCAACAATGAGCTTTGAAAACTTTTGTCGTGACACCGTAGTGCAATCGAAAAGAAAACACCTGTACCCCTCCAATCGAGGGAAGAAAGCTTGCGGGCGTATTATTTACACTTCAAGGATGAAGATGGGTTTCTTTTCGAAAAATGACGCCGTGGTAGATCCACCAAACAAAACAAAGAGAAAAATCTGTTGGGATTCGCGTGACGTATTCTTTGATTGTCTAACAAAAAACAAGATCGAGAATTCTCTAGATCCTCTAAAGAATCAGCTTGTCGAGACCACTTGCGGAGGGGAACGTCAAGATTTTGAAAACAAATGCGTGGCTTCTTGGTACAAATATTTCCAAGAAAAGCGCTATAATGATATCAAGAGACAGAAGTATATCTCTCAATTGGAGGCAGAGGGCGCAAAGCCTTTACCTTTCAAGTTGGACAGGAAATAGGTCCTTGAATTTCACTACAAGTTGTATATAGTCTAAGAGGAGCCCAAGAGCTTTTGAATTTATGCTGCCATCATATAAAGTGGCTTCTTCTCGAAAACCCTTCTTTCGTGATCGCCAAGTATGTCGAATACAGTGCCCCACTCAAATTGTCCTGACTCGAGTATGAGAAACCCTAACTTCGTCTCGAACAAGGCACCTGAACCAAAGTTTTCTCCCGCAACGTGGATCTGTAGAGAACCATTGAATAAAATTTTCTGATCAATCGAAACATCTTGCCTATTCGTGACACTGGTGGGGTACGGAACGTGCCGTAAAGATCCCAGGACTGGTTGTCGTGTGCGGTTGATTATCCGAGTTTTCAAAATGTATAATTTCTCTGTCTGTAGGACTATTTTGCTATTTTTCACAACCAATTCAGTGTCAGGCTTGTCATCTGAAAATAGAATATGGTGGATCAGGATGTCGTCTTGAAGTAGAGTCTTAGTCATAGCAGCATTAAGGCGGATACTTCGAAGATCCAATTGGCCGTGCCTATGAATAGGGTTGTCTGCTTGAATCCACGAGGCGTTGAGTTTGTCGAGCAACTCAAACCTAGCCCAAAAAGATTGGCGCATTTTGAGTTCATCCTCATCACTTGAGTTGTAATCTCTGACATATTGCTTTTTACGCAATGATGGAATTTTCCTGCTTGAGTCAAACTCTAAACCACCGATTCGTTTGACCGGTATGAATATTCTCTCCACACTATCAGCCGATATCTTTGTTTCGACCGCAAAAATATTATCCCCAAAGTCGCTCGTGACTTTAGCACTTAGGCTGCTCTTCCAGAAATTTTTGACATCAAGAATCAATAGGCAATAGTCTGAAATATCATTCAAAAATGAAGATTCGACTTTTGATATAAAATTGGATAATTCAGCCAAGTTGTTGTGAGTTGAGGCTCCTGCTCCAGTGGCAAAAGTCTCGGAGAAAGCTGGAGTGACAAATGAGGTCAAAGAGATAATATCACTCGAGATGATTTCTAAGGAGCGACAAACTGATACCCTGAAGGGAACAACGAGCCTCTTTAAAAAAGAATCACCGTGGATTGATGTTTTGTTGCCGTACTCTAGAATGAGCTTCAGTTCAATCATTCCGCGCTTTCCGAACGCATCAAAGTGAATGTCTACGACACCACCAGGGGGAACAGCTGTGTGAATCAGGGAGAACTCTGACTTGTTAATTACACGCAATGCCTTTCTCTCCAAAAGATCCCATTCGAGTTCGTAAATTTCTGCTGCATTATAACTCTTCGTAAGAATGGTCTGGCTCAACTTTGAGTTTAAGGAATCGACTGTGGAGTCCCAAATTAAAATCGATAGGCGATCAATCGCAATTTCTGAACAATTTTTGAAGTTTAAAGAGGATCTCCGAGTCTCTCCTTCGAGAAGCATAGCCCAATCTCTGAGGCTCGTCGACTCTAATAGGCTTAGTGTAGGCTGGGGTGGTATAACGATGAGGGGCAAAATTTTCCCAGAGCTCCTGTCTTCCAAATTTCTCATCAGTAAATTCATGAACAGATTCTCAGTTGTCGCGCTTGAGATCGCATCAGTTTTGCATTTTGACTTCTTTGCATACTGGCATTGCTCCTTTTCAAAAATCTTGAAAGTCCCGCTGCCTGAATGCTCGAATGAGACGTGAAGACCTTCAATTCGACACGGACCCAGCTGTGAGGATTTGAAAACTACAATCGCTTCCGCAGCAGAAAAAGCCGGAATCGTTAAGTTTTCATCTTCACCAGTGTCCTTCTCATCGCTGATAGTGAAGTTTGCCCTTGGCCCACCTTTCCACACATTGGCCAACAGGCTTTGCTTTTGGGCGAGTGATGTTACATAAACCACTCTCGATTCGATTGCGATTGTTTCAAGCTTGAAGTCGTCACATGCCACGACACGAAGTGCCGAAATCCTGATGTCGAATTGGAATGGGTTTTGAAAAGTGATTTTTAAGTGTTGAGGGTCATTTTGGCAGATGATTTGATTTGCGTGCGTCACCGAATTTTCACTATTATAGGGATCGAAGAATGCAAAGTTTGCATGATCATCAAGATTTGTATCCCGTTTTCCACCCTCTTTACCCAGAGGAATGAGCGTTGAAGCACATGGCAGGAAGTCCAAAGCAGCGCCTCGTATGAGAAACGGATCAGGGTAGGGTGCTGAAACTCCTAAACCACTCTTATGCAAAAGCAGGCTCAGCCACGCAAGCTTATCTTTCAACTTGATTTGATCTTCTGCTGGGAGACAATGGGTGAACCTGCTCAAGGTCAAAACGCACAAATTCATCAAGGCTTCGTAGTCGCATAAAGCCTCTACCATACGGAGACATACTTTGATGAGCAGAAGTTGTAACACAATCCAATCGGAATAATGTCTTGATGCCAGGTGGCCTGAGCTCTCGGTTCTTTCATCAACGTGATAGATTTTGAAGAGGAGTTCAATTACTTCTCTCATAGACACTATCGAGCCTTTATCACCGATAGCCAAGTTTCGTTCTAAAGCGCGAGAATCTTGGAGAAGAGCATCCAAAAGGAGCCGGAGTACCAATCCCTGTTTTCTTCGGAGTCCAAGGTCATCAAAGACGGAAGCTAGAGCACAGTATATTCTGCACTGCTTCGAGATGTCCAATTTGCTTAGCTGAAAGGCGAAAACTTGATCAATCTCGCAAATGATCATGTCAAGCAGCAACCTGTGATCGAAAGTCCCTTTGGTACCACAACTTGATTTGAAGCCCACCAAGGAATTTAGAGCTTCAGCAACATCACCCGATCCCGATGAAAACACAATAGCCATTAGTTTGACATTCCTCAAAAGTGACTCCACAAACACCATGTCAGGGGCGCAATCCTCGGACTCGGAAATGCTGACTGTGTAGTAATGGGAGCTTCTCAGCACGAGAAGAAGCACGAGGTCGATGATATGAAGTTGGCTATCAATGTTCGCACTTGTTTGATGAGCGCCTGTGCTCAAGGCGCTACTCATTGAATTCCTCGGCGAGAAAGCCAGAGCGCTTTGCTTGGAGGCGATAGAATCTGTTGAGGTCCTGCTTGTACCCTTAGCGAGAATACTGCTTTTTGACTTTAACGAGTAAAGGACGGATGTAAACATTGGATTCTGTATTTGAAAAGGCATACCCAAATGCAGAAGAAGCAAAACGGATACAGATACTCCCTCAATTGCACTTGCAAGCCACACGTAGTCGTCCGCTTTCTTCGCATTAATGGCGGAATCTGTGAAGTATTGAAGCGCATCTTGCACGCGGCCGGCTAAAAGCAAAAAATTACCCAAAAGCTTAGCTTGTCGTCCAGCCTGCTTCTGCAGAGATTTGATGCTCAGGTCTTTAGCCACTGATGTTGTATTTTGGCCATTGGCAAACAGTGGTTTGACCGTCAGCCCAGAACTCAATCGCTTCTGAGCCTGACTGATGGTTCGCGTCAAGACATTGCAGTCTGTGAGCGAAATAGGCGATCTTAGAGTGATTTTGTCAAAAGACGATGCGTATGCTTCTAGAGACCTCAAAAAGCTCGCCGCAATATTGCACAACACTGACCTGATGATAGCAGTGTTCCCCTCAGCGGCCTCTTCGATATGGTATATCTCCAACTGATCGTCCATTTCGGCAGGGCTCTGAAAATTGATTATGCTGTGAGATAAAGCGGTCAGAAACTCCTTTTTCAAATAGTGAAGGGCGGGCACCAGATTTTGAGTCGCCTGATGAACTCCGATACCTATCACTATGTATGTTTTTCGAAACGGCTCGAAATCGTGAAGAAATGTTGTGTCATCTATTTGCAGTTGTGCTGATGAACTCAAGAGTATTTTACCCTGAGGAAATGCCTGTGGATTGAAACGGGGGCATCCCGAAATGGGCGTTATATCCAGTAATCTGACATTTTTGATGGATTGAATAGTTTCGGCAAACGTTCGAAATTCCAGTGATCCTATTCCACCTACAGGAACAAGAGAGACGTTGACTTGAGCAAGGGAAATGAAACTAAAACTCTCCATGAGACATATACGGGAATTGTATCGAAGAGAGCACACGCGGGCGTGTCTTTAAAAATGGTGATATAAACCGTCACTTATATTCATGCGTGGAGGCATCGCGCTCATGACGCTGATCTAATGAATTTACATGTAGCACCTCGAGGCGGTGCGACCTCTCAATTTTCAAGCTCGCGTGGCTCGCCTGGTAGTGCAGGCCTCAGTGCAACAGCACCCCAAGAGAAAAGCTCGCCTATTCGCATGAACGCCACTGACTCCATACTTGTCAAATTAAACACACGGTACTCCCCTCAGCCTAGTGAGAAAGTTAGCGAAAAGCTCCTTCTAAAGAAATCTGTGGATACTAGACGAAGAAAGCCCATTGAAGCTTGACAAGAATTTCATACATACCGTCGAGTAGATCAACCCTGGACTAGCTTTGCCAGACGAATTACGATATACCGCGTACACAACATGCCAGGCCTTTCTTTTGACAACTACCAGAGGAACCAGTTTTTATCAACTAGAGGGTACTCGCAGCCTAAAGCAACTTCCACAGGAACGACAATTGTCGGATGTAAGTTCAAGGGCGGTGTGGTAATTGCCGCCGACACAAGAGCTACCGCAGGAGCCATAGTCGCGGACAAAAATTGCGAGAAATTGCACAGATTGGCCCCAAAAATCTGGTGTGCTGGCGCTGGCACAGCCGCAGATACAGAGATGGTGACCCAATTGATAGCGTCAAATCTTGAGTTACATTCCATGTGGCAATCTCGCCAACCTCGAGTCATAACTGCTTTGACAATGTTGAAGCAGCATTTATTCAAGTATCAAGGGCATTTGGGGGCATATTTGATTTGTGCGGGAGTGGACCCTACAGGCGCTCACTTGATGTCAGTCCAAGCGCATGGGTCCACTGATATCGGAGAGTACCAGTCTTTGGGATCGGGATCATTGGCCGCTATGGCTGTCTTGGAATCCAACTGGAAGCCTGATTTGACAAGAGATGAGGCTGTGAAGTTGTGCGCGGATGCAATTGAAGCCGGTATTTGGAACGATTTGGGCTCAGGATCTAACGTTGATGTCTGTGTTTTGGAAGTCGGGAAGGACGCGGAGTTGCTTAGAAACTACTTGACGCCAAATGTGAGATCAGCCAAGGCTAGATCCTACAAATTCGCACGTGGCACTACAGCTGTTTTGAGGAGTAGTATACGCGACTTGGTAAATGTAGAAGAGTCAGTCACGCATTTCACATCTCCTGATGCAATGGAGGTAGATGCTTAGATGAAATGTCAATGAAAAATCGGCTTCAAAATTCAATGTACTGTAGAATTTGTTCAGAGAGAAGGCTATCACTCCAGGTTCAGAATTGGCAACGTACAATTTATCCTAATGTTGTGGCTAGAATAATTGGAGCGATTTACCAGCGCAATCGTGGATCGTTCTAGAAGAAAGGCTGCGGTAGTGTATAATTATAATTGACCGCGATTCTCTTGGTCGCAATAGTCAGACAAGATTTACCCTACATTAAACAAAGGCGAAGGAAAATGGTCGTAAACAACCCCAACAACTGGCACTGGGTAGACAAAAATTGTATCGACTGGTCCAGAGCTTACTTTAATACCAACTTGATTGGCTTGTCAGTGAAGGCTGATGATAGGAACGCGCAAGTGAAGTCGGTTTCCTCACTTGAGGGAGACGTCGAGGTTTGCCAAAGGAAAGGTAAAGTCATTTCAATTTTCGATCTCCGAATTGTTTTGACAATAGAGGGCTTTTCAGCTCAAGACAAGGAGTTCAAGGGCAGTATTACGATCCCTGAATTGGCATACGACACCGAGGAAAATGACCTCCAATTCGATGTCAGCATATACAATGAGGATGCAGACTCCGAAAAGATGAGATCTATCATAAAAAAAGATTTGGTTCCGCAGATCAGAGCTGCTTTGATGAACTTCGGGAAGGATTTGATCAGCGAACAAGGTGCTGACATTCAGCATGAGAGTGAAAAGGTTGACTCCAAATTCACCAAGGAGAACCAGTCTTCTATGAAGGCAAGAGAAAACAAGGAGAAAACTCAAGAAAAACTTATCACCACAGCACCCACAGTAGAACCCAAGTCTCTTAGTGCGCAGACTTCGAGTGTGCCTCGGTACAACACTTCTACTTTACACCTTGAACCCACCTTCAACACTACAGCTGAGCAGCTTTACATAACCCTCCTTGACGCTGAAAGAGTTTCTGCATGGTCAAGGTCTAATGCGCAGATTGAAGCTAAAGTTGGCGCCGAGTTTCTGTTGTTTGGTGGCTCGATCTCGGGAAAGATCATCGAGTTGGTGCCGAATGAGAGAATCAGACAAGCATGGAGGTTGGACTCTTGGAGAAGTGGTCATTTTGCAGAGCTCGACATTCAATTAAAGCAGGGGGCAGGGGAGACTACGATGGTTGTGAAATGGTCAGGAATCCCGATTGGAGAGGAAGACAGAGTAAGAGGTAATTTCCAAGACTATTATGTGAGGGCTATCAAATTGACCTTTGGTTTTGGGGCAGTTTTGTGATCATCCGACATTATCAGTTGATCAGCGATCAAATCTTCTGTTCGCTTAAAAAATTGGTGCACAATGTCTCTTGGGGTTGCGATAAGCCGAAGGTCGACTGCCGCTTACAAATTGTATGTAGCTTAAGTAATAAATTCGCGCAGTTCACAAGGCTTGATTTCGCGGCCCTTTGTCTCATTGCCAAACAAAGGTATCACATTCGAACAGGTTTGTAAATCGAGTCTCTGATCACTTACAGTTGAAAACTGCTAGGTGCATTCAACCTGTAGTTTTGAAGGGATGAAGACCGCTGAGGCGTTTCGAGTGAGCTCAGGACTGATTAGCCAAAAGAGCAAGCCGGTTCCTCAGATTCGCGCGGCTAGCGTCACCCGGAGCGGAAAAAATGTCCCGGAAGGGCAAAAAAAAGCTCACTATCGCTCGGAATAGGGCGCCATATATAATGCGGAATCTTCAGGTCTGTTCATTTTAGTCAATTAACTCGGAAGTCACAGATACGAATCAATATGTCCACTGTTGGAAAAGTATGTCCCACATAGCGGCCAAAGACAAAACAAAGTACCAATGAAGGGACTGACAACGTGTACATATGTCCGAATTAGTCAAGTGCTCAATTCGTCGATTGCGATACCCTGCTGGTCACATGAAATTTCCTATTCTGATCAGCCGCCTTGGATTAGTGTGCATTCACATATTGATAATTTCCAATACTAACTTCAGCCCATCACATGTAAAGCCGCCGTTGCCTGGGAGGCCGGTAAGCCTTTGTCTATCGAGGAAATCACTGTTGATCCACCTAAGGCTCACGAAGTGAGAATTAAGATTACCGACACCGGTGTTTGTCACACCGATGCTTATACTTTGTCAGGCGTGGATCCTGAGGGCGCCTTTCCTGCTATTTTGGGCCATGAGGGTGGTGGAATTGTTGAGTCAGTCGGTGAAGGCGTCACCAATGTGAAGGTTGGCGACCATGTCATTGCTCTTTACACAGCCGAGTGTAAGGAATGTAAATTCTGCAAGTCAGGCAAAACCAACTTGTGTGGTGCCGTGAGGGAAACCCAGGGCAAGGGTGTTATGCCCGATGGAACTTCTAGATTCAAGTGTAACGGCAAGGAACTATTCCACTTTATGGGCTGTTCCACGTTCTCACAATACACCGTCGTTGCTGACGTTTCTGTTGTGGCCATCAATGAAAAGGCTCCGATCGAAAGTGTTTGCTTATTGGCGTGTGGTGTCACCACTGGATATGGTGCTGCGACTGTGACCGCCAATGTCCAAGAGGGTGATACTGTTGCTATATTCGGAGCTGGTTGTGTCGGTTTATCTGTTATCCAGGGTGCCGCGCTCAGAAAAGCCAAGAAGATCATCGTTGTTGACATCAACAACAACAAAAAGGAATGGTCTGATAAATTTGGCGCCACGGATTTTGTTAACCCAACCGAGTTACCCGAGGGCACCACCATTGTCCAGAAGTTGATTGAAATGACGGATGGTGGATGCGACTTCACTTTTGACTGTACTGGAAACGTAAATATTATGAGACAAGCATTGGAGGCATGTCACAAGGGATGGGGCCAATCGATCATCATTGGAGTGGCTGCTGCTGGCAAAGAAATTTCCACCAGACCATTTCAATTGGTTACCGGTAGAGTGTGGAAAGGGTCTGCATTTGGTGGCGTTAAAGGAAGAACTCAATTGCCAGGCATGGTTGAGGACTACATGAACGGTAAATTGAAAGTCGATGAGTTCATTACTCATAGACAAACATTGGACAAAATCAACACTGCTTTCGAGGACATGCGTGATGGAAACTGTGTCAGAGCCGTCGTCAAGATGTGACTCGTACGGGCAAAACTTTGAGCTCACGGCGGAATCGGTTCACGGGAGAACAAGTCTATAGATAAAATTATTTTGGTGGGGTGGGGATTTGTTTTATTCACTGTTGCACGTAGCTGACCGACTTGTAGGTAGCTCTACATTGGACTTCGCAAAATCACAGATCGCGTAGCAGAGCGATTCCTAGCCTGTGTTCACTCTTCACACTTGAGTCTCATTATTTCAGAGCAGTCTATGATCTGGAGACCAGTTATGCCGATTAAATCACGCTGGAAAATTTACAGACTATAGACGCTCGCACTAGACAGGAGACTGAGTGCTCCTCTAGGCTCCATTGATTCTGCGAGCAAGACTAAAGCTCCTGAGTATATCATTGGAACTTTGATAAATAAAACATGATAATTTCGAACAGACGCACATGAACAATGACTAGCTCGCAATTTTTTCGTTTCATTAAAATGATCAGATATAGAGCCGGACGAGTTGAACGAACCCCGGCAAGGTGAGGTACGACATTAGCATAGTCGGTATATTGACTCGCGAATCTCGGATTGACCTTTCAAGTCACATAACACTCATGCTCAGATTTGCAATATATCCAAACGAGAGCCGAGTTGCTCCAACCAAAACTGACCAGTTTACAGATGCAAAAAAAGAATGATGTCTGCAATTGCCCATTGAGACTGTTTGTCCTGCTAGCGCTGTAACTTTATTAATTTGCGTCCGCTCGAAGGGACATGGTGCATTGTCTGAATCCCTTCACGCGAGACCAACTAGCTTCGGCCCCGAAGAACTGCACGCGCGCTGATTGGACGTCAAAAATCTTTTTTTTTTCGTAGCCTGGCACCCGGACTTCGATCCGAGCACTCTTTCCCAACCTCCGAATTCTTCAGCACCACCTTCTTTCCGAACATCCTCCACTCATCACAACATGTTCAGACAATTAGCTAGCGCCAAGTCCGTTGCCCCTAAATTTTCCAGATCGTACATTGCTGGTCAGTTCACCGGTGCCAAGAAGGCCAACGGTAAATACACTGTTACCTTGATCGAGGGTGATGGTATTGGTGTTGAAATCTCGCAAGCCGTGAAAGAAATCTATGCTGCTGCCGAGGTTCCGATCGAGTGGGAGCCTGTTGACGTTACTCCTCTCTTGATCAACGGTAAGACCACTTTACCTCAGGATGCTGTCGACTCTGTCAACAGAAACTTGGTGGCTTTGAAGGGTCCATTAGCCACACCTGTTGGAAAGGGCCACACTTCGATGAACTTGACTTTGAGAAGAACTTTCAACTTGTTCGCTAACGTGAGACCTTGTAAGTCTATTGTTGGATACGACACACCTTACGAGAACGTCGACACTGTCTTGATCAGAGAGAACACCGAGGGTGAGTATTCTGGTATTGAGCACACCATCGTTCCTGGCGTTGTCCAATCGATCAAGTTGATCACCAAGCCAGCCTCTGAAAAGGTCATTAGATACGCTTTTGAGTACGCTAAGAGTATCAACAAGCCCCACGTTCTCGTGGTCCACAAGGCTTCCATCATGAAGTTGTCTGACGGTTTGTTCGTTGAGACTGCTAAGGAGGTTGGAAAGGAGTACCCTGACATTAAATTGTCCTACGAATTGTTGGACAACACCTCCTTGAAATTGACCGCCGACCCAGCTGACTACAAGGATGTTGTCATGGTCATGCCTAACTTGTATGGTGACATTATGTCCGACTTGTCCTCTGGTTTGATTGGTGGTTTGGGTTTGACTCCCTCCGGTAACATGGGTAACAAGGTCTCGATCTTCGAGGCTGTTCACGGCTCCGCCCCAGATATCGCTGGTAAGGGCTTGGCTAATCCAACCGCCTTGTTGTTGTCTTCTTGTATGATGTTGAGACACATGTCTTTGAACTCAGATGCCGACAAGATCGAAAGTGCCGTCTTGAAGACTATTGCTTCCGGTCCAGCCAACAGAACTGGTGACTTGAAGGGTAGCGCTACCACCCAACACTTCACTGAGCAAGTTATCAAGAACTTGTAGACTAGTTACGATTCTAGCATACGCTAACTATTCAATAAACGCATACGATAGAGTCCGGATTACAGCATTAATGATTGCAGTTAAGCCATGTATATACATAAAGCTCCCTAATTCTCGCTCACCAGCAACTTTTGAGTTTGAGCCACTAGATCTTCCGCTGTTGACAACTCCTCTAATACAATGTTCGTTCCTTCCACAATTGCCTCGTGCTCAACCTTGTGCACCCTGTCTTCATAATCTTCGAGAGATTCTCCTTTGATCAAATCGATTTCTTTCACTAGAACGGGCTCACCTCTGTCGACCTCGGCAATTACTTTGTGTATCATGACACCGCCTTTAGTGATATCACCATCCTGACCGGCTTTCCATGCCCTGTCGATTGCATGGGTTCCATCGAACGCACCGGGTAAAGCCGGATGTAAATTGATGATGGAAATTCCAGCTTCAGCCAAAGGTATTAAGACTGATGGAGACAAAATAAGCATCCATCCAGCACAAACAATTAAGTCGGGTTTGGAGTATGTTTTGTCTTCAGTTCCTGGGGCGTTTCCATAAATAAGCAAGTTCGCCAAATCCTTGTTGAATTCTTCTCGTTTTTTGCGACGAAGGTCTTTCTCCTCCTTGGTTGTGCCCTTATAATATTTTTTCAACACATGTGTCTTTGAAGAAATTGAAAATTTGGCAGCTCTTTGCAAACCATAGGCATCCTCGCTGCTCGAAATTACCTGGGTGATTTCACCTTTGAGGATAGAGCTTTTCTGCGCGTCGAGAAGAGCTTGTAGATTAGAGCCAGACCCTGAAATCAAGACAGTGATCTTCATGTGGTGGGTTGAGATGGACTAGAGCGTGAAAGAAATCTTAAGTGCTATGAGCTAAGTAATTAACTTGACTTTGGACAATAAGTGCAGTACCAGCTCGAGTGTTCGAATTCATGATGCGCTACTTGATGAGTTTCGAGGTTTTCTCAACGGGTTCCACAATTGGTCAATGGATAAAATTGCAAATATGCAGAAGCATAATTAAGTCGATTTCTTCTTTCTGTTTGTTGGTCGCTAAGATATGAAACTTGCAGTTTTGAAGCGAATGCCGCGAATTCATAATGTGCGCGAGAGACGAAAAGAAAAGGAGTCAGAGATATCGATGGACAAAATTTGTTGAAATGCCATCTGGACAGCCAAACCACGCAATATGGTGCCTTCAATCACCACTGTCGCTGAGTCTGAGTTTCTCCCAAAGAAAGTCTCGGGATCCCATCCCGCGGCCATAATCGCGTTTGCCAACTTTGCCACGACGCTTGATCCGAGTCTATATCGAGATCTAATTCATTCATTACCCCAAAAGTCCTGTATGAATCGATAACAGGGGTGGAGATGATATTTGACCGCCCTAACAAGACTCACCAGCATGAGTTAGGACTCATGAGTTTTTGAACGCATGGGTTCGCCTTCTATTCTTCGAGGCTAGAATGAAAATATCCATTTTCCCCAAGCGATTTAATTGACTAATGCGAGATTTAATTCGCATGTCGATTGCCTCCTGGGATCAAAATACGGGCCTTGATAAGACTCTCAAATCAGCATAATCCCGAAACTACGACTCTCTGACAGACCCAAATGTACAATTGCTAGATGTATTATATAGTTTTCGGGAGGTCTCTTGATTTTGATTTCCGAGTTGCACGAGCGATTTACACTGCCAATTTTATGAGAAGACAAGTCTGTATTTGAGCTATTCACCGGAGTTTCGCTGCACCGAATTCGGCAAACGAACCCCCTTTAGTCTCCTTGTCGCACCTTAACCTAATTTCGACGACGCCCGCGAGTCGCGGATCCCCGCCATAGAAACTTGCTGGAAGTGCGGGTAACCTGGTCCTCGATTTACGCTTGCAAGGTTCGCGATTACCCACAGGAAAATTTTTCTCCTGATGCCCTGTGAAGGCCACATGGGGAAAAAAGCCATTCACTACTCCCTTCTTTTGTTCTTTCAAGTCAGACATCTTTAAAAGTTCAAAATGGGTATGTAGCCGCAAATTTCATCTCACTAGCGGTCAAT
>JAKTUN010000022.1:0-49547 GCA_030556725.1 Metschnikowia viticola | reverse complement strand
AACAGCCAAATCAGCCAAATCAGCCAAATCAGCCAAATCAGCCAAATCAGCCAAATCAGCCAAATCAGCCAAATCAGCCAAATCAGCCAAATCAGCCAAAACACCCTGGCTGGGTCTCGCCGTTTGTGTCTTCTGGTGTGGAAAATCGGACTTTTGCATTGAAGCAGGCCCATCTGCTGAGAACGCTGTTAAATGTTGACCTGAAATCGCTGCTCAATCTGCAACAAAAGCCGCCGCCTAAGCCGTTTTCCTCCGCAAACCTGCTGTCGCTGTTGGTGCTGGCAGAGAAACTTGCAGCGTTTTCCAGGTCTCAGACTGAACCATATGCTCGGGGAACTCTGACGGCTGGAAACCCTTCCCATGCGACAAATGCTCCCCACTCAACAAACGCCCTTTATTCGAAAGAGGCCTCTTTTCCAACAAACATCCCGCATTCGTCAAATGCCTCGCATTCCAGAAACATCTCTCAAGGCCTGCTCCCGCCACAGACGCCGCCCCCTAAACTCGCACATTTTTCGCAGACGCCTCCTTCACATCAACGAGGCGATTCTTTGCATCATCGAAACGACTCCTGGGGTCATTTGCCCCGGCAGAAGCGGCCCGAGATGGCTGCAAGTAAGTCAAGCGGCACGATCCAGAGCCCCATGCGCCCCCCTTTGATTTCCCAGCACCTGCTGCGGGCTGTGACTGTGTCTCAAACTCTGGACCTGGGCTCGCCTTACGGTTTGGGTGACCTGGTCTCGGGCTCAAAAACGGAATTGCAGTCTGTTGCGGGCGTCCGTGGTATTCAGGCACTGGCTCAAAATCAGAACATGGGTCTAAATACGCAGCAGCAGCAGCAGCGGCAGCAGCAGCAACAACAGCAACTGCTGCATTTGCTGCAACTGCAACATTCTTCCAATCCGCTCGAGCCCCAGCATAATCAAAGGCTGCAACAGCAAGTGCAACAGAATCTGCAGCACCAACAGCAGCACCAACAGCAGCTACAAAATCTGCAGCACCAACAGCAGCAACAGAAGCAAAGACGGCCCTCGGAGAAAAAACGGAAATCGTGTAGTCTGTGCCACCAGATCATCAACGGGCAGTTTGTGCGTGCTCTCAACAACGCCTACCACATTGAGTGCTTCAAGTGCCACGAGTGTGGAGTGCTTTGTCTGGCAAAGTTTTTTCCCCACGAAATCACCAATGACGAGGGTGTTGCTTTACAGGTGCCACTTTGTGAGTACGACTATTTCAAAAAATTGAGTCTCATCTGCCATACGTGTGACAGCGCGCTCCGTGGCCCTTACATCACTGCGTTGGGCAACAAATACCACTTGGAGCATTTCAAGTGCCATGCGTGTGGCAAGGTCTTTGAGTCTGACGAGAGCTACTACGAGCACGACAATAGTGTCTACTGCCATTTCCACTATTCGCGTCTCTTTGCCACAAAGTGTGAGGGGTGCCACTCCTCGATCGTCAAGCAGTTTGTCGAGCTCTTCAAAAGCGGCAAGGTCCAGCAATGGCACCCGGAGTGTTACATGGTGTTCAAGTTCTGGAACGTGAGCGTCACCATGGAGTCTGTGGGCGTGCCGGAGCCGCAGGGCCCAACAAACTCCGAACTCACGGCCAGGGAATTGGCGGCCTTGGAGCTGAAGGTCGAGGCTGCAGTGATGAACTGCTGGGTCGTGCTTTCTGGCTTCGAAGAAACATCGGCATCATGCATTTCCGAAATGCTTCTTTCAGCTTGCTCGGGCAAGCGGCTGACGGGAATGCTCACTACCGGCAGGTTGGTGCTATACTTGGAGATTTTGTTCCGTGCCTTGGACTATGTTCAGAATATGTGCATGGACCACAAGCCAGATAATGTGTCCGTGAGTGATTCCAAACGCGCCTTTTTGGAAGAAGTCTACTCTGTCGATGCTTTCGATAAGTTCCAAGCTCTCCGTAAGGAACCCCGCAACATCTCAGGCAAGCTTATGAGCTACTTGGCCATTCTTCGAAAGTCGCACCAGATAGCCGAGTCCGGGAGTTTATCTTCTGATCTTCTCGCTGTTATCACAGGCTGCGCCCACTACTTGAAGCTTTTGATACGGATTGGCTTGAACAACGCTCTTGCTTTAAACAAACTTCGCGGTGATACGAGGGCTCTAGACGGCTTTTTGGCTTTGGTAAAGACTTACGAGGACATCGAATTGTCTATCCGGGAGGAGGATAAAAGAAATTCGTTTACTGCCCGTCTCTCCGTTCCATATAATTCGACTGACGCTTGCCGCTCGTGCTCTAAAAGTATCGAAAAGGCGTGCATTAAGTTCGGAGACAGAAGGTGGCACGTCAAGTGTTTTGAATGTAACGAGTGCCACCGTAAACCATCGAGTGAGTTCAGGGTCGAGTCGTTTTTGCTCGGCTCCAACGATATGATCTCCTGTTCAGACTGCGCTATGTCGGATAAAGTGTCGGGAATGGGTTATACTCTGGGATTCGTTCGCGTCTCTGACTTATCCCAGTTCATATACCTTTTGAAAATTGCCCTTTCGAGGTCCAGAAATGCCATCAAGAAAGACAGCGCGGCTACGGGCTCTGTGGACTACCTCAAGCCTACATCCAACATGTCTCACATTGCAGAGGAGCCGTCGGAGACTGAAACGACATACTCGAAGACCCTCGATGAAGTCACGTCATTGAGGCAGATGCGAGAAAGTCAGAAACTCGGCACTTCCGTCAAGAAGAAAGCCAGAAAGTCGGTGATTGTGGAGGCCCCTGAGGCTGCCACTGCAAAGGCCGATAACACTGCGAACGAGATGGAAGAAAGAAGAGTTGTTGATAGAAAAGGCAGCTCCTCCAGCTCCGTATCGTTCACTACTCTGCGCCGTGATTCGGACTGCTTCGATTTCCGAACGAATCCGATCAAGATTCGTGACGAACCCCTGAGGATGGCCAGCAACAGTTTGGGTCGCACTTCAGATCTTTTGAAGAACGAAAAGTCTTTGACCTTGGACGATATCCCAAGAATTGTTGCGGCAGAACAGGCCAGAGAGCAGCGGCCCAACGCGTTCAAGCACCACAACTCTTTATACCAGAAGAAAAATCCACAGATAAATTCAGGAAGCAACAATGTACTGCCTCATGAACCTGCTCAGCCATATTTCAGCGACGACAATAGAGAGGACGAGGAGCATAAGTACTTTTCAGAATTGACAAAGCAGGAACACACAATCCTACGTCATATTGCTGTCGAGGCATTATTGAGCGTAAGCAATCAATTCAGCCGCGATGAATTTCTAGCGATCTTGCAGTCAAAAAAGCCAACCACATTCTGGGACAAGTTTAGAATAGGTGGCGGGGATAAGAAGACTTTGAATGTGTTTGGCCTGGACTTGAAAGACGTGGCGAAGAAGTATGGCGTGGACACCAGTTTGGGCGTAGGACCGTCGCAATTGAGGATTCCTGTGTTGATGGAAGATATCATTCTTGCACTCAGGCAAAAAGATGTATCGGTAGAAGGTATTTTCCGCCTCAACGGAAACATCAAGAATTTGCGCGAGTTGACCGAGCAGATCAACGCAGCGCCCTTGAAGTCTCCCAACTATGGAAACTACTCTGCCGTGCAGCTTGCGGCGTTGATGAAAAAGTGGCTCAGAGAATTGCCTGATCCCCTTTTGACCTTTAGCCTCTACGACGTGTGGATTTCGTCGAGACGAACGGAGAACCCAGCCAAAGCCAAGCGAGTATTACAGCTTTCATACTGTCTTCTCCCTCGCAGTCACAGAAATCTTCTAGAGGTTCTTCTCTATTTTTTCAGCTGGGTAGCTTCTTTTGCCGAGATCGATGAGGAGACGGGCTCCAAGATGGACACGCATAACTTGGCCACTGTTCTCGCGCCCAATATCCTCTTTTCAAAAGCGGCAAGTGGCGAGAACGGCGAAAACCAGTCGAGTGACACGCACTTCCTTGCCATCGAGGTTGTCAACCAGTTGATCGAGGTCCATGAAGATCTCGCCCTCATTCCCAACGACGTATGGGAGTTTTACAACAAGTGCGAGTTTGGTCCATTGGCTAAGGCGGACAATATCACGGCAAAAGAAATACAGACGAAAATTAGTAAAGTCCGCAAAGAGACTCCCGATTTTTTTTCCGATTACGCCAGAAAGGATAGCTACGCCGAGCCGAGTCATCATAACACAATCAAACGCGGACATGCTACATTACACGTCATGGAAAAGTGAGCTCGATGACCACGCCCGAATGACTTGACAGGAAAAAAATCTAGTAAGTGATGACAAAGCGCAATCAACGCGCATGCTGATTTCATGAATATACTTTTTTCACACCAAGCGAAATACCTATTTACAGAACATAAGACTTGTAGCTCTATTTTTCCGTGTTGCAGCCACAGTGGACGACCTGCACCCTGTCGCGGGCGATCTTGCGACATCGAGCCGGGCAAAATTTGTTATCGAAAACATCTACGAGCCATTGAAGCGTACCCTAATATTATACAGAATGCTGTTGACCGCCGAAAAACTCAAGGGCATCATATCTGAACGTCTCGAGGCGCCCCTTGTGCAAGTCGAAGACATGTCTGGTGGGTGTGGTCAAGCATTTGCTGTCATAATAGTCTCACCCAAGTTCAAAGGTAAGAACAAATTGATGAGGCATCGCATGGTGAACACAGCATTGAAAGAGGAGATTGCTGCAATCCATGCATTCACGCAGAAAGGTTTCACACCGGAAGAGTGGAAAGACCAGGGCGGGTCAATTTAGTGAATGTGTGAGTTACCCCCACAGCGTGTTGTCCGTCCCGGTGGCGTGAACATGCGCAAACCTCTGTACCCTAATAGCATAAATCTGTTGCTGATCATTGTCTGTCCAATAAAAGAATCTATAAAATGTCATTTTAGGACGAAAGCTTTACCTTTGGCATGTGTTTTGCGCGCACTGCGGTCCAAAACACTAAAAGTACGAGGTAGAGAAGCGCCACAATGCCGGGGTAAAAGCGAAGGCCAAGGTCGCTGGCTTCGGCAACAAGCCCGACCAAGAAAGGCACCGCGGCTGCACCACCACCGCCAAATGCGCAGATGAAGCCAACACCACTTGCGTGAAATTTGGCGGGCAAAACTCGGATCGCTGCCACGATATTTGTCGGAAAGATAGGGCCTACAAAGAGGCCCAGGAATAGCACTATAGGGAACAAGAGCAGCGTATAGGGCGTAAGTACCACGATGCAAAACATCACGTGGCCAAGAAGCGATAGCGCGATGTAGCACCAGTTAGCATTGAGTTCGTTGCGGAAGTAGTGTGCGGTGACGAAGCCCAAGAATATGCGGCCCAACGTTAGCCCGGTCCAGAATGCAGTGGCCATGTAAGACAGCTGTTCATAAGAAAGATTTTTGATACGCGTAAGAAACGTGACAAGCCACGTGCCAAATGCGGCCTCGCCACCAACGTAGATGAACATGATGAGCGAGAACAGCCACACCAACTTCAGGCCGAGCGCAACCGAGAGTGGCACCAGGTCTGCGGTGGTTGAGTTAGATTCAGGCAGAACATCGCTGCTAGCATTCTCCAAAGTGTTGGCGTCAAGGCTGGCGGTGCTTTCTGAGAAGTCGTCATCACGCTCAAGCTTGGCCTCGTATGCCTTTCGAGCCTCGTTCATCAACATCATAAACTTGTACTTGGCCGGAGTCTCGTGCCGAAAGACCACGGCAAAGTATACCAAGCAAAATGCAGCCAAGCAGCTGAGAACCAAGTAGTAGTCGTTCCAAAACCACGGGTCGACTTTCTTTTCGAGGAGCCGCGTAACAAGGGGCGGCGAGATCATGCACCCGATGCCGTAACATCCATGGAGGATTCCCAAGAGCTGGTTCAGGTCAACGAGATTTCCCATCCACCCGTTGAAGCTCGCGTCCAAGGACCCACAACCGATCCCGGAAAGAAAGTACGAAAACACAAACATAAAGTACGGCGGCCGTTGGTAAATGATGAGGTATGAGAGCGCCATGCTGAGCGCACCCATAATGCCCACGCCTCGAACCCCTAGCTTGCGGTGGCACACTTCGGTCACGAGCGCCATTACAAAATAACCCGCCGTCAGCGCTAGAAAGATGAGCCCCGTACGCGAGTCATCGATCTTGTAGTACTCCTCAAGCACAGGGATCACTGTGCCTATGGTCTGGTCTGCGAGGCCAAACAAAACAAAGTTGCAGAACCCGGCAAACACCTGACACTTCAAGAGCGTGCTGTGCCGCCAGTCAAGCGGGTCCACAGAAACACTACATCCCTCGAAAAATACCGTGTACGAGTCTGTGGCGGGCACCTCCGCGAGGCGCTGGAAATCCAACGCGTCGGCGGAAAACTCGGGCGAAGGCTCTGCCAAAAAAGCGCCAGCGTTTTCGGCTACATATCCTTTGGACGAAGATTGAGGGTCCGCGCGTTTGGAAGGCGCGCCCACCTCCTGAAGCTCGAAATCCATGCGGGGTCTCCTTTATCTGTGGTTTTGCGAAAAATAAGGCGCCGAGTATTTACAGCCTTCTTCACACGTCTCGTCTAAATGTTCACCAATTTTTTATAGAAACGACAGATTTCACTCACGCTGTTGCTCGCTGTGCCTCTGATGCCTTGCTTCAACTGGGCTGCAAATCGGTTATATTTGCCAAGTCTAGTTCCTGTCTAACTGTGAAGGGCTCTAAAGGAAGACAAGAGTACACAAATTTTTTTCGGTTTGTTTTGTCTTGGCCTGAGCCCCATGGCCTGTGGTGTCCTGCTTTCTTGTGTGTAAGGTTTTGTTCCCCACATTGGGCGACGCACCTAATTTGCGGAGCCCGCCGCGCGGAATTCCCAGATCTGGCTTTTAAGAGCCCTTATCTCGTGGGTCGAGGAATAGTCGAAAAAGGGTCTGACTTCCATTCATTTTGATGGCTCTATAGTTAGTTGTGCTTTCTTGCCCTTCCCTATATTTTTTTTTTCTTCTCTAATTCGCTTCAGTCTTTTTTGTCTCGAGTGGGAGAAATGAAGAATGATGCTTTGCTGCGTGGCCTTTGTGTTCAAGTGTCATACGGGCTCAATCTAAAGTGGTGGTGCGGAAAAATATCATCAAATCGGCCCTTGGAACTGCTGGGCTCGAATTGAAAATAAAGAATAAGAAGATAAAGAGATTTGAAAATTGTTCTTGATCAAGCTAAAAATCCAGGATTTTGACGAGCACAAGATCACGACCCTAGCACGTTCTATAACAAAAAAATCAGGTTTTCAGGATAACTATAAGTTTTATGGATCTGTGCTAAGCAAGTGGTACTTCCTCGCTAGTTTACGAAACTGTGGCTCGAATCTTTTTCTTATATGACTTCACTAGATTGAGCAACTCAGATGAAGCTCACTAAAAACTACTCTTTTGCCCACGCTCATTGCAAATGAGCCTCTTCATTTCAGTTCTCATAGTTTTCCTCTGTATCTTGCTCTCTACCTCAGAAGTTCTCGGAGTTAGAAGGTATATTGAAAGAGGATAATAATGGTGGCATTTGTGATATTTTACACCTTAACTTTATTGTATCAAGGACAGGTTGTAAAGTTCATACGGAGCTACGAAGCTATACATTCTGAAGCTTTATTTGGATTTCACGATTTGTCCACAAGGCGACCCTCCTAAAGTCGATCCATCTTCAGTTTCGATAATAATTTTTTTTTTTTGTTCTTGTATTCATCGTTCTTATCACTGATTATTACACTATCTTCAACACAGACGTGACCATTCTCATTTCGTCGATTGCTAGCTTATTCTGGATTTACGAATCTCTCATATTCCTTATCTATTCGAACTAATTCTTCATGGTCTCAAGACTCCGTTCTCATGAGCCCACCCAAATCCAAAATCCTGCATGGCGCTCGTCATTATTATTTTTTTTTGTGAGGCTGTTGCGAAGTTCAATATAGGTAAACTAGGAAAGCTGCCAAAAATGGTAATCTGCGAAATCCGCCAGAGGCTGGTGTCATTGTCGAGCCTCGCGACAAGAAAAAACGAATCTTATATTCAAAAAATGGCAACGCGAACTCGCCCACTAAAAGACGGTTTTTTTCCCAGTCAATTTGGAAAGTCTCACAATTTTGCTGCAAGGGCCCGAATTTTGTAAATGGACAAATCTTTTGAGCTTTCAAGTAAAAAAGTGGAGAAGTGCGTTTTCAGTGCCACTGATTCTATGCATGAAATTTTTTTTTTTGTCTGATTCATATCCATCAGGGATACATGCTTGATATTACGCAGACTCAAAAGTCAATGTCGCAATATGTAATCGATTTTTCTTCGAAATTTCTCGCTAGTTGTAGGGTCTGATAATCTTTCAGTGACACCGTAGTATACGTTGAGAGCCTTGGTATTGTTCAACGTTCAATACTGACTCTTATATCCAGCTCACCGGTGCCTAATTCGATATAACGCGGCACTCTTTCTCATATACGTTTTACATTGGTATAGCATCATGCCTGACTTTTTTTCTTGTCTGATTTATCTGACTGAAGGACTAAAACTATAACATGATATAACATCTTACCAACTCCCAAATGTACCTAGTGTCGAACTCGGGTCACCTTTTTTTTTTTGTCTGATTCATCTGATTGTCGTCACCACGGCAAAAGCAGCCCCTCTTGGCATGCCTTTGATAAAACGTTGGTCTTCGACAAACCTGCATATACAAACATCTCGAGTACTATTCCGGTGTATAACACCCCAAAAAAGCTTATCTGCACGAACATGTATGCACCGAATTTTTCCAAATCAGCGGAAGCCTCCTTAGCTTAGTGGTAGAGCGTTGCACTTGTAATGCAAAGGTCGCTAGTTCAATTCTGGCAGGGGGCATCTTCGCCAATTCTATTAGCGCGAGTGGTTTAGCGGTAAAATTCGACTTTGCCATAGTCGAGCCCCCGGTTCGACTCCGGGCTCGCGCATCATTCTTTTTTTTTCCTTTTTGATGCCGGCTTTTGTTACTTGGGAATCGTGCCGCATAGAGCTCATCAAATGGGAGAGATTACCATCACAAAAATAAAGAAAACAAAATACTAAAAAAAAATACTGAACGAGTGCGTGATTCGCGAGCTTACTCTGGTGCACGGATCTGGATGCCACCTATTAATTATAAGAGGGTTTATTATGAGTCCCGAGATCAAATAAAAAGGCTAAAGAGTTAGTTCATTGATCAAAGAAGTAAATCGAAAAAGAATTGGAACACAAAGCAGCATCAAAGTATGTCGCATCTTCCAAAAGTGTCTCACAAATTGCATTGTGGAAGACGAGAGACTCTTCCTTGGAAAGGCGAGCTAAGTGAAACGTCCGTGGGCAAGTAAACAAGTTCTTCTCCTGGTTAGAAAAGAGAAAAGGAAGAAAATAAAACAAAATAACAAGATGATCAAGATACAGTTACAATAACTCAACGCCCAGGAATTGAAGCCTCTGGTTATTTTTCTTTCTATGATGGGTTCCAAAAAGATTGCTTTCCCAGCGTCCTGCATAACGCCCAAGCCCAGAGCGATTTGCACCAACAGCTACGTAATCTTATATTTCTCTAGTCTCACCAAATCATAACAATATGCCCTCTCCCACATCCAGCAAGACCTTGGCTAGGGTCACGAATGCCAGTATGTCTCAAAAATCAAAGACCAAATGACTTTTTCTTCTCAATATCGATTCCAATTTTCTCATTGCTAACTGACTTCCAGTTCAAAAGTTGTACCCTTTGCATTTGGCAGACAAATCATGGGACAATACCGGCTTGTTGGTGGATTCCTCCTCGGAGACTGCTGCCGAGAGCCACAAATGTAAAATACTTCTTGCAATTGACTTGACGCAGTCTGTGGCAAACGAGGCGATTGAGAAGAACAGCAATGTTGTCATTGCCTATCATCCATTCATATTCCGGGGCCTCAAATCGATTACCCCAAAGGACCCCCAGCAGAAATCCTTGCTCAAAATGATCCAAAACAACATCAGCGTGTACTCGCCTCATACGGCTGTAGACAGTGCCAAGGATGGAGTCAACGATTTCTTGGCCAGTGGGATTTGTGGCTCGTTTAAAGAAGCTTCGAGGTCCGTGATTTTGCCCGATTCAAAGGAGGAGGGATGCGGAATGGGCAGGCTTGTCACTCTTGAAAAAGATGTTCCGCTTAGCGAACTTGTGAAGAACGTAAAGTCTTTTTTGGATTTGCCTCATGTGCAAGTTGCTACTGCCAGGGAGCAAGATCGGGACCACCCTATTCGTACCATAGCGATCTGTGCCGGGTCTGGAGGATCGGTGTTCAAGAGCGCACAGGCAGATTTGTACTTTACGGGCGAGTTATCCCATCACGAGGCGCTTTATTTCACAGAAACGGGGTCTTCCATTGTGGCATGTAACCATTCCAACACCGAGCGGGCATTCTTGAAGGTCTTGAAGACACAATTGGAGAAAGAGCTCTCTGAAGTGGAAATCGAGGTAAGTGAGACCGACAAAGACCCGTACGAGACGTGGTAGATGTGGAGAAAGGGGAATATGATGTGATAGAAGGCAAAGAGGATGTAGGGTTTAAAAATATGGCGTTTTTATAGAAAAAGGTAAACAAAATGAATGGTGACACTTTGGGGAAGGAGTAGAAGTATAAAGTGAAAAAGGTCTGAATTCGAAAGTAGATATCGAATTCCTACTTTTCGAAAGCCAATCACTACTTCCACCTCGGTTCTCAGCTAATGAATCCATCAGTCTCGAAGTCTATCAAAGCACATCTTTTGGATCTGATGTCAGTATCTTTGCTACTCTGCCTCCACATTGAATTTTCCTTGTCGAGCAATGAATTTCAAAATGCCCACGAATCCTGATACGGCATTTGGGACCCAAATGTCTGTAGCGTCTTTCTCGCTTTCATAGTCTGTAACTCAAACGATGTTGCTACTTCTGAAGGAACACCAACTAAATCATCGAACTCTCTCTTCAAACTGGTCACCCTGTTCCAATACATCAAAAGAACGTCAACATGACCTAGTTCGATGAAGTCAAGACTGCCTTCTCTGTCATAAAAGGACATCAAACTTATGTTGACCAAGATCATTTTGCACAAGAATCTGCAGTACGGCTCGGACCTTTCATTCAATCGCTGCAAAGTTCGAATCGATTCAGATAAGTCAATGAGGGATACCTTAAATTGGTCCATTTGGCCCAAAACATCTTTGTCGCCGTCTTGTGAAGACGAACTCCGAAATAACCATGAAATAAAATAAAGTTCAGCAATTTCCTTTTGTGTTTGGGCTACTGCCCTGGAGTTCTCGGGCCTAAACACTCTTGCTAGTGATGCTAAGCGTTTGAATAAGGATCCCACCACATCGTGGACATTATGAGTGGCTGAAGATTGGACTTCGGAAATGCGGACGAGGATTCCTTCAAGGTTGACATACGAGCCATTTTCCAGCTTCACTTTGTCAATAAGACTCGAAGCTTTTGAAAGTCTGTCACCGATTACTTGCAAAGATGAAAGGACACCTGTGATGGATATTATAAACAAAAAGAAAAGTGGTACGTTCCTCATCACAGTAGAATAATCGAAGTGTTTTTATCTGGTCTTTAATTCAAAACTATGAAATGTTATATGTGTTTTGTAAGGTCCGCAGATGTGGAGCCTACAAAACACTGAAAACATTGTTGGCGAACCTCTGGAAAGTTTGTGGCTTAAGCCTCTGGAAAGTTTGTTGAATGAAACTCACGAAATCGAAGACTACAAAAAGCTAGCTGAAACAGTGTTTTTGAGAATTCCCGTCTCTTTCTCAAAACGCCCTCTTATGAGACTTCGTGATGTTGCACGCTAAGTAATTTTTAGTTCTAAGAAGCATTGTACTCTTTGAGGCCAATTTGAGACGACAAAATACCAAAAGGCTTTCAGTCTTAATTGAAATGTCTCAAAAAAAGGCTATGCAAAATTTTCCACGACTTTAACGGTACAAAAATCATTTCAGTATAGTTTATGGTGTGGAGGTGAGAGCTTTTTCCGAACATGCAGAGATCTCAATATCTGAATCATTGAGCAGACAATGAAAATTAAAATGTAGGTTCAATTCTTATTTAATTACTATTTATCATCAAATGCTCTTGTTATTTCGGTTTTGATAAATAGCAGCAAGGATGCAATTGCGAGTCTGGCTCACAGTGATATTTCCTCATAGCTCACTTCAACTGGAACTTTTCTAGCAAACAAATATGCGATCATGATAACCATAAAAACAGATATATCCATTTTCACCAACATTACATCATCAAGTGACGAGGCTCGGGCACCTCGCTCATCAACAGATCCACCATTTTCTGTGCAATGTCGGCCTCGCTAAAGAACAACAAGCGCATGTGAATTGGCACTTCCGGTAGCTTGAAATAGGTCTGTTTCCAGTAGTACACACTGTGATGGAATCTCACGAGACGGTCTAGAAATCCATCAACTTTTTGATCGAGTTGGCCGGTGGATGTACGCATTTTATATAGCCTGATATTGAGCTCGATCATTTTGAAAAGCCAAATACTGGCATGCGACTCAGACCGATCGAAATGCTTGAGTTTGTCGACAGAATTCTTCATGGCCTGAAAGGCAGCAGTCACAAAAGCCAATTTTGGTGGGAGCTCCGGAGTCAAGACTCCATTTTGAAATTGAATGCTGATGCCAGAGACACGTCTATCCAAAATCTCGGTCAGATCATTCAAAGCAATATAGTCGAAACTTGTTTCATTGATGAATGACGTTAGGGTCGAGTAAAAATCATCTAAGATCTGATTTAGAGCTTCGGGCTGAACTCTTGTCATATTTTCGTTATGTTTGATCATATGGTAACTAAATGCTCGAGGATGGCCTATCGAAGTCATTCGGTGTTGGCGACTTTTATCATTGAAGGCTGGGACTATATTGATCACATTCCGAGTAAGTACATGAGTGGCTTGGAGTAAGATCAAACAACATAATACACAAAGATTGGGAAAGTTCTAAGGGTTCATTGTGAAGAATTATTTAGTTCAGAAAATAAAGAAATAGTCAACAATGGTCTGTTGAACACTTTATAAGCCGGTGTGTCCCACGTGCTAAATTCTCCTCCATAATACATGACTCGAGATCCCACAACACCACGAACTTCCAATTTTATCAGAATTTCATCCAAAAGAATATTCACCGACGGAAGAAAAAAATTCTGGAATTCGGTATATGAAAACAATAGGAATTCTGATCAAAGCGCGAAATACAATGAAGTGGTTTCAAAGCGCACTAAGATCTATATTGTTTGAATGGCTTCAAGGCCGATGCCAAAACTCGGAATGTCAAATCCGAGTAGACAAATGAATTGACCTCTTTTATTACTTCAATCATGTGAAAAAATCCCTCTATTAAAAACAGTAAAGGAAGTAACTACAAACAGTGGTTTCTCATTCCAAAAAGAACAGAAATATTCACATTGCAGCCAAAGCTAAGAAATACTTTTAAAGAGTGGCCAAGTCAAACTAAATATTGTTTATCGGCGGAAGGCGTGTTTCAGAGGTTTTGCAAAGTTTTTGCGAATATCAAAGCAGTAGTAAAGTATTAAAGCTCAAGTGCAAATTCAACCTCACTCAAACTTTTTATTGGTCATTATCAGAGGTCCAGCTTTCACTCCATTTCGCGGGTTCTTCGTTTTCTTCTTTTTTGTCTCATTTATCGCTTTGGTTTTGGCTTTCCTTTTCTTCCGCCGCTTTGGCTTTTGAACAAACTGTTCAAGATAATTCACAGTAGACATTGCTTCAATGAGCTGAGTTTGGAACATCGACTCAGAGTCCCGAGACACTTCCTGTAAGTTTTCAACCTGTTTTTCCCAAGACATGAGAGCTGTTTTGAAGAAAAAAAGCTTATCTTCAAATCCTTCCATTTCGGGATCAGGCATCCCATTTTCATCGTGCAAAAGCAAAAGACGTACGTTGAGATTAATCGCAGCGCAAATGAGACTTCTTTCTTTTCCGGTGGCAAGGGTCGAATTCATCCAGTCACTGCCATCTTTCATGACCTGGAACATTCGCTTGATGAATCGGAGCCGGCTGAGGCAATTTCTTTTGATATTGTTGCTGAGTTCCGTCCATGCACTTATTTCAGCAAGTTGCACAAATAATCTCCAGGTATCCCGATGGAAAGCGTCGCTATCATACCCAAATTCCGTAAAATAGGTTTTCAATTGCATATGATATCTTTTCACTTGCGCTAACAACCGTCGGCCTCAATTCCAACGAGCTCAAAATATTCTTCAGGTTCTTCAGGTGCGGTTAACGGATTTGCATTGTATTCCAAATTTCTAGATATGACTTTTACTTCAGCTTCTCGGTTTTCCAAGTTAATCTGAGCTTTGCCGGAGAAGCAAAAAAAAGCCAATGAAAGAATTAATGGCAAGGTTTTCATTCGAAGAAAAGGGAAGAGATGTGAAGGGAAGAATTAGTGTGAAAAAATAACAAAAACAACGCTGGAAAGTCAGCGCTTTGTCCTGATCTTCAAAAATTTCAGCATTGATATGCGCCTTCTGTAATTGAACAATAGAGGCGACATCCGCCGTTTAGAAGATCTCTTTTTCGAGTATAATTTCAGCGTCTTTTGAAACATCAACATACAGTGAAACCGATTTTCATGAGGCCATGTATACAAGAAAGTTGAGAGTAAAGAGCCATATTCATTTAGATTATAGTTTTATGACCCAAATGAGATATCGAGTGGCTTGTTTTGATGAACATTCATCTGACATACGAATTTCGAGAGCAAGGTCGGCGGTTCCGTCATTTCGAACATGCGTGAGGCATGATACTATAGAATGTGACAAAGATTTTGACCAACGAGAACAGAGTGCCTTAGTTCACGTGGCGTCTCAAGACAGGACTTGAACCCTGGATTTTTGAGAGCATCTGAAACACGAACAGCTCTTTCAACGAGGGCTTGTTGAAACTGTCTTCTCGGTCGAATTCCTAGTTAACATTGGATCTTCAAATAATACTTCCAGATCTTCAGTTGACACTTCCATATTTTCAGTTGTTCCTTCCAAGTCTCCAGTTGTTTCCTCCAAGTCTCCAATTGTTGCTCCCAAGTCTCCAGTTGTTCCTTCCAAATTCTCCGTTGATACCTGCAAATTTTTAGTTGACACTTCCGGAGTTTCAGCTGGGTCCACAGTAATCTCCGGAATATACAGTCGCAAGACGTCAATGTTCTGGCGAACGTCCGCCAATTGTATTTGGAAAATTAGACTGACGCAGATTGGCACCTTTCGCACATTATCGAACAACTCATGGAGACTTTCCACAACTTTGCTCGCGCGCGTGACAGTATCATGGAATCCTTCGATTTCAGGGTCCGGGACACCTTGCGGATCGAAGTATCCAAAGAGACTTACGTTAAGATTTAACAAGCCGCGAACAAATTGATTTCCAGGTCCGTTGGCTCTGAAAATCTTCAAAAATTCAGATGCCTCAGCCATCTTCAACGCCACGAGGTCAACGAAGTGAAGTTGCTGCCCAAAATCGTTATTTGTGGCGCTATTCATCCGCATCAACTTCTTGGTGAGACCAACCCTCTCCTTTATTTCTCGAGCATACTGGTCGAACCATCCATAGTCAAATGGTTTCTTTCTCGAAATTGTTTGCAATACGTAGTATAGCCATTTTAGTTGGATCTCTGCGCTCTCTTCTGTTGCTCGCTTCAGCACAATAATGGGGAAAATTGTGTGATTCTTTTGTGGGATATAACTTTGCTCGAACAAATCGTAGTCGGCATCAAGCAAACCGAATGGCGTTTCTTGTGGCCTAGAAAGACCTTTCGAATCAGGTTGCAATGCGTACACTACCAAAATGTAGGCGATTGAAAAAGCCACTAACGTCACTCGCATATCTTGCTTAATTTATCGACTCTAAAAGACCATAGCGGAGTATATGGTCTTTTTATAGAAGAGGAGCTGCCTCCGTTGAAAGACAGTTCAAAATCGGGAAGAACGAAAAAAGAATAGACTCACAATGAACCTGGCCGCAGCCATCTCCAAGAAGGCTGAATGTCTTTGACAATCTCCTTCTCTCGCATAAAAATGCAATTCATGAGTTAGACAAGTTCCGATTGAAACCACGAGGTCTATTCACCTTACTTTTCCAATGCTTTCAGCTGTCTCCTTCATCATGGTTACGATGAGCAGGCAGTATATGAGCAACTTCCACGTTTGAAACTGGACACAAGCAACACAATAAGGCAGAGGTTTCTATTCAAAGCCTGAAAAATGAAGTTCCAAAAGCCCAATTCTGAAGAGCGACTCTTAGTTGACTCACTTTATCCCAGAAAATCCAATCGATGAAAATTGGGACGTTTTTGATGTTTTTGTAGTGTTTCACAACATATTCAGCCTTGCTAGCAAATTCACGCATCTTCGACTGACCATCGCTCATGTTGAGTGAAGGTGATTTTGAAAAATAATGCGACAAGTAAACCCTGAATATGAGCTCGATGATTTTGCAAACCGACTCATGGCTTGGAAACTCGACATCCTTCGAACACTGAACAAGTCGGGCTGTCTCCAGCATTGCCAGGAGGACGAGCTTGATGAACTCAATTTCAGAAGGTACATATTTATGATACGATTCTTCTATCCTCAAAAGCAGGGCTTACAAATAGTCAGTCTTCGAGATGAAACCTAGGTGATCAAATTGAGAATCAAGAGCAAAAGATTTCATGTGCCGCAATAATTGATCCAATGCGACTTGCGCCCTCTGAACACCAAACTTTTGCAATTTGTCGCCTAGGGTATCGAGATCCTGGCAGAAAACTTCCTCGACACTGCCCGATCCTGGGTGTGTCGGATCAGTGCATGTATTTTTTTGACCTCTTGATTGACAAAGACGCCAAAACAGAGCTTCGAACACAAGAGTTGAATGAGATATTTGAGGGATGCAAGAACGGTAAAGTTCATGAGTTGCGAGTGTGCGAGAAGGATGTACTAGAAAAGCCAAGCGCAAACTAAGGTACTCGACCTGATTAAATACCTCGAACGAACCAACATCGTGCTAACAATTTTGTGAAATCTACCAGTCAGGAAGTGAATAAAGATTTCGACCTGTATTCCAAAAGCCGCTGAAACTTGTTATATTGAACCGTAAAAATGCTTCAATTAAGCATGCTTCGTGCAGCAGCCGACTCCGCCTCAAAATTCAGACGCTTAAAAAGAGCAGCTCAAATACAAGCTTTATCACTTGTTGAGTTTTTAATTGAGAATTAGCTCCCGCTCGAGTCTAGTCATCACCACCAAAAAATGAGTCAGCGTAGTCGATGGCGCCGTCGACAGCATCCTCCAATCCATTTTCAATATCAACGATGACGTCACCCACGCTGTCTATCAAATTTCCGAAAAAGCCGTGCTTCAGATCTGTTTCTGCGCCTTCTGTTGTTTTTGCTGACGGGATTGTCGATGTTCCCGAACTGAAACTTTGCGCAGGAGATGGCAGAGACGACAATGGGGAAGAATTAGGATCCTCCGCAATTTTTCCCGCCGAGGACGGCGCTAAACTCGACCGCCACAATTTGTCGTAAGTTGCATTTCTAACAATGTGTTCGACTTCGTAAGGCAAGTCAGGATACACGAGATTATCAGACCACTCCGACGGCAAATTGTTACTGGTTGAAATTACAAAGTTGTCACCGCCCAAGGTGCCATTATTGGGACTTGGTACAATTTGCAAGGTATCACACAAAATGTTGTACAAGTTGACATTGGAAAAAGGCAAGACCTTCTTATTCTTTGCAAGCTTTTCATCGAAGTAAGGCCCTTGGCCCAAAAAAATGGCCCGCATCAACAATTGCGTGTTGTTGTAACCATGAACACCCTTCGGATAATATTCATTATTGTTCTCTTCGAATTTTGCTCGCGTGGTCACTGAAAATCCCACGCTAGGCACAATCCAGAGCGGAGCAAGGCGGTAATTGAAGGTATGCGCAGCTAAGGCACCCCCAAATTGCCACTCTGGTGGGAAATCTTCCACCCTGTACAAACTGAAGTTGCTGGCCAACTCTGGACCCTTTGAGTCGAGCTTTTCCCTGATTTGCAGGAAGATCTCGTCGATGGAATGGTCGGGTCTCGGTCTCAAGCCAAACAACGGCCAGCCGTCAATATGCTCGATCGCGTCGAGGTCCACGACGTCGTCCAAAAAAAGAAGGCGCTCGTTCGACGTGGGCGCCATGCCGTGGTCGCTCACAATGACCACGTTGACAATGTCCTCTAGCTTTCTCTGTGCTAAGTTGTCCAAAACAAGCTGCACAAAGCCGTCGACCTGCCGCAACGCCGTATTGAGCTCAGCCCCGCTGATCCCGTGTTTGTGGCCGACCTGGTCAATTGTAGGCACATATGCCAAGACAAGCTCTGGTCTCTCGGCCAAACTTTCCGAGTCGATCCATGAGAATATCCGAGCGGCTTTGGCGGCGAGCGGTTCGCTCCCATTGTACTTATCGACAAAAGAGGGCCCGCGGTCACCGACTCCCGGTACCTCGCTCCCCGGCCACATATGAATCGCCGAGCGCACGCCCTGGTTTGCGGCTGTTGTCCATATAGGCTCGCCTCCGCGCCAGAAGTCCGGGTCGAGCCCATAGTCCGGGTTTGTGTTTATGAACTGTTTCTGCAACACCGGGTCGTAAAAAGTGTTGCCGACGATGCCGTGGTCGGCCGGATAGAGCCCCGTGACCAAGGTCCAGTGGTTGGGAAACGTCAGTGAAGGGAACGACGGCTCCATGTAAGGTGCACCGTGCCGTTCCACTAGCATACGGTGGAGGGCAGGAGTGGTGTCTTCAGAAATGTAATGCGGATGGAACCCGTCCAAAGAAATGAGGATTGTTGTCGGGTGGAACTGGTGGGTCGAGTTCGATAGAAGGATCTTCTGCAGCGGCAGTTCCAGCGGCGCAAAGCTGTCTTTTTGGAAAAATAGAAACGCAAACACAAACACAAGCCCACACGCAAAGCACATGATGGTTTTTTTGAGTTTCCGCTCGAGCCGCTTGATCTCGTACTTGCGCAAATCGGGGCCTAGACTCTCGCCCGTGGCTGCATCATCGTCATCGATATCGAAGAACTCAGAGTCGGAGTCGCCGGCGGCTAGCTCGTAAGATCCGTTTGCGTGGCCTGGGCGAAGATACCGGCGCAATTTGCGGGCCATTCTGGTAGTCCAGGACACATTTTCGTGGGCGTTGGCGTAATCTAAAAGATCCATAAACCGATACAGGCCAGGGGCTGGGCGGGTATTTAGGAAGGCATCGTCGTCCGGATCGTCGAGGTCAAGCACAGGCACGTCTACGCGGTGTGGCGTGTACTGGCCAGCCATTTTCTGATATACTATTTGTTTTTTCTAGAAATGAAATGGGTGGAATTTGGGATAAAGATATGGTTGGAAAGGAAGACAAGGGTAAGGATGTTCATTGAGAGTAACACGCTCCATTAGTTTATCGCTGGAGTGCACCTGAGCGCTGATTTCGGGACGCGGTACTGCTTACAAGAGGTATCGGGCGCGCAGAACAATACAAAAAAAAATTGTCACATAGTAAGAGAGTAGTGGGCAGTGGGCACTGAGGGCAATGGCTGCGAACCTGAGGATATGGAAGTACAGTAATATTGGTAAGAATGGGAGCAGCCAGAGCCTGAAAAAAGGAGCCCCATGTAGAGTCAAAAAGAAGAAAAAGAAGAAGAAAAACATTTAAGATTAAAGAAAAAATTGACAGGGCGAAGGTCGATGCAAAGATGAATGTAAATGGTGAAATATAGAGGGGAGAAAGACTAACGCGAGGGTAGAGAGGTGGAGAAAGAGAGAATATGGTCTGTGGAGTAGCAGTGTTTTACGATACGGCCGTATAATGAGAGAGATTTGATTTGTGATACAGGAGAAATTTTTCAACGCGATCGTTTTTATAAGTACAATTTCATAAGCCTGGAACATCATAGTCCCTATCCTCATTCGTCATGCTTGCTATGAACTCATCACAACTTTGTAGCGAGTATGCCGTAGTTTTGTCGTAGACTTGCCCTGATTTTGTCGGGAATTTACCATGAACTTGCCGTATTTGCTAATTTATTGCAAGGTGCCTCTGTGACAGTTGAAAATAAGACTTGATGAATAAAAACACAATATTGTCTGTCTATGCATCGTATCGTAGTCCATGCATACATCAACGCGATATACAGACCACGTTGATTTGGAATACTCGTGAGGAAAGAGCCAATTCTGTCTACAGAGAGCTTTCAGTGCCGACCAGATTCACTGTCTATATCGATCTTTAACAATTTTGTGAGCCTTTTTATTTCATGTTCATATCAACGCCCTTGTATATTTGTGGCATAAGCTGAGCTTAGAAGCCGGTGTCATTTTCGCACCACTCGCTATCAGATTCCACACAAAGGTCGATGTCACCGGCCCTCATAATCCTCACCTGATTTCAGATTATTGCTCACCTTTTTGTGGAAGCTGGACATAATTTGTTTCTCCTATTGGTTCTTGTGACGCCGAGATGCCACGATATCAGGTACTTATACTCAGAGCTGGAACCCAAAGCTTGTATTGAATCGCGCACTTCGTCACGAAATTACAATTTGACCGTGATTGCCACATCACATGCTGCCGTTGCAGATGACATAGATCATCATGATTTTTTGTTTCACGAAGTTGTATGGAATCGCCTATAAATACAATCAGCAAAATGTTTTTTGTGATCGTATTCGTCAACCTTGATGTCGTATTTCGTATCACGATAAGCGGGACATCATGACTACGCGCAATACTGTGAAGTAGTGAGTAGACCAGGTGATGAAAATATGGAACGATAGGACGGACGTTTTGAAAAGGAAATAAAGAACATTTCCAAAACATTTTGATGTTCATCGGTAGTCATAAAAAAAAGAAAAATCGCTGTTTTCAAGACAACATTTTGTAATATTCGAGAGACATGCTTCACAGGTTCGATATTTTCATTTTTCTCTTCATCAAAGAAACGAACGTATTGAAAGGCATCGCCAGCCGAGCATGGAGCGATAACTATATACTGTAGTAACCCTTAACACACTTCCAGAAAGATTTAGATATGGTCCAGGCTGGAATCCAGGCTAAAATCCAGGTTCGAACTCAGGATTTGTTGACTGTGTCTAGCATAATCGTGTTGAATTATTTCCTCTTTTTCTATTTTTTCTTCTTTTGTCGAACCCTCTCGTGTCCTCACTCGGGGTAGTAATAAGGGTTGTTAGAAATATGGCAACTTTTTTGTTGAAGCTTGAAGTGAGCTGGGAAACAGCCACTCTGAATAAGTCTGGCTTTTGGAAAAAAAACGCACATATCAGAAACCCGAACATTGTTGTCTCACATGCCTTAGTATCACAGACTCATCAAGAACTAAAAGTAAATTCAGGTCGGTGCGGCCAGGCCGTTTTTCAAAATACATCCTCTCAAATCACTCGCGTTTGGCAGCCCGTTAAATATAAAAAAACGCGAACAAGATGACAAACAGTGTTTCTGGCCACATCGACAAACTTACCTTCGGTAGTTTTCAATAAGAATGAGTAAAGAAAAAATAAAAAAAAGACAGAATATATGAAACATTTCCCCCACAAATCAAATTCTCGTGATCTGGTCTCTTTTCTTTTCCGTTGCTTGGAACACCTTGATTCTCAACTCCATGAGCTTGTCGTCCTTCAAATCTTTCGAGGTGATTTCCGCCTTGCAGCCTGTGATTGGACAATTCACCCTTGGCCTTTGCTGTAGTTGCTGTGCAATGTACTTTTTCTCGAATACATGCTGGCATCTTATTGAAATGACCGGTTCGGAGAAATAGTCCATTGAAAGAGGGTCCTTGAGAGACACCTTACCTCCCGAAACAGCCAACTCGTCATCTTTCGACTCGTCAGGGAGAGGGTCTTCTGGGTTCTCCACCACAAATCGCGCATGCTTCAAGAATTGGTACACTGGATCAGCACACATGGCGTTTTCTATGGCCTTCTCAGATTGGGTGTTAGCATCTAGTTTCGAGGCGATGGAATCCGCGAAGTTCGGCTTTGTAACGCCGCGATAATAGGCGAGATTCCCAAGACTCAAGTTCTCCTCGCCTCGCCTGGTGTCGACAATCTCTCTGTTGGCCTGTTTGAGGGTCTCTTGCACAAGCTGAAGCTTGTACTTCAGCTGAAGAAGCCCCGCGTAGTTTTCCCGCTGCCGATCGAGGAATTCCGTGGCAAGGTCGTCATGCAACAAATGCGGGCTGTTCATGGAATAGCTGAGAAAGCGCTCCACGCTTTTTCTGACGGCCAAGAGCTGCTCGTCGATGCCTTTGATGGGTAGAAGTTGAGCAGAATCCATGTTCATTCTGAGGGACAGGTGGACGGGGAAATACGAGGGGAGATCTGCTTCGAAGTCTGGTATCTGGACCTTCACGGTGGTTTGCGCCAGGCCTTCCATTTTGAGTGATGAGATGGGACTTGTGATATATTTGGGGGTGGAAGAAGTTATAGGAAAACGATGGATGAAGCAGTACTGGGCTGGAATCTAGGCAATTTACCGTGTTTTGCACTGACGCGAAGTCCAGACACGGTCACGTGAGCGAATAGGAAAACCAGGGGAAAGCGGGAAAAATACATGACTTAAAAAAAAAAGGGAAAGGTAAGACGACGTAGCGGTGGAGAGAAAGAGAGAAAAAAAATCCTCTACTTGCGTTTGAGTCAAGAAGTTTATACCTGTAATTTCGAGCAGAGAGTACTTTAGGAAGTGGATGAATGGGATAGGACTTGAGCAGGTGCCCTACATTTTCAGATCAACGCGCATTGTTTCGCTGGCCCAGGCTTTAAAGAATCTACCTCACTACTTCGTTGATAATGCCATTTTTTTCGTATTATATTCTCATGTTTCTCTTCTCTGAACATTCTCTAATTTTGTATTCACCGGTTTAAAAAACCCTCAATTTTTTGACAAAAAGTTCATCGAATGGTGGGGCGTTAGTTTGGGGGTTATTTTACGTTTTCAGAGAGCTTGAAGACCGCTCAGGCTGGACGTCCTCGAGTTTCATGATTTGGTCCCCGCCCATTAGATCGTAGCCAATCTCGAGGCTGGATTTGCGATAGACAGACATATTATGATGTTTTTTTTTTTTGCTTTTTCGGAAAAAAATAGGCATACCCCAAGCATCGGAATCACAAGACCCAATATTGCAAACAGGAGTTCGAATTATTTTTTGCCTGATTCATCTGATTATCAGACTTGAGTGCGACAACCTTCTTCGCGCAGCCTTCAATTTGAGTTTGTTTACTTATTCCCGGGACTTCTTTTCACATTTTTGCACTAAGCGATCGTTGGCATTGAGCCGAATGCTTATCATTGAAACAAAATCAGTTTTTCCTTAAATCTTTTGGTTATTCCTGAGCTCTCTCAAGACTCTTTGTTCTTCTCTGGCCTTTCTCATCTCTCAAATGGCCGAAACCCTGTGGTCATGCATACGACACTTGCTAGAACTAAGAAGTACAAATGCCAATCGCAGAGAAGATGCTTGCTCGAGAACAAGAAATCTCAAAATAGCTCGAGAATTTCTTATTGTGTCTCGAAAGTAACTCAAGTTGAATCCTAGCACGGGCTGTTTGGCTAATCTTGAGTGTACTCCGAAATCCCGGGTCTCTCTCAAGGCAATCAAGATGGGCTCGTCTTGGGCTCGTCTCAAGACACATGACATGATAGCACTCACAAGAACTCACACTATGGTATAAAGGTTTTCACTGTCTCTTTCACTCACTTTGTCTTTGTCCCACTTCGTCTTTGTCTCTCTTCCTTCTTTTCCCCCTTCCTCTCTCACTCTCCATCACACTCTCCGCTCTTTATGCTCTTGCCAACCCAGCTGCGCTCCTACAAAACCGGCCCTTGGCTCTAGGCCTGCTCTGGAATTACCTGTAACTCTTAATTTTGACTATGTATACATGAACCTACCCTGCAGATCTAGAAAACGTCACCCTGGTTGAACATGGCGTCGGCGACCTTGATGAAACCGGCAATGTTGGCACCCTTCAACAACGAGGGCAAGCCCGCGTCCTTGTCGACAGAGTACTTGACGGCGGTGTCGTAACAGTTCTCGAAACACGTGTACATGATGTTCTTCAACTTGTTGTCGACCTCCTCCTCGGTCCACTTGACTCTCTGCGAGTTCTGGGCCATCTCCAACCCAGACACGGCGACACCGCCACAGTTGGCGGCCTTGCCTGGCGCGTACCACACACCCTTGGCTCTGTTGGCCTCGAACACGTCGATGGCCTCCTTGGTGGAGCCCATGTTGGAGCCCTCGGCAATGTAGAGACAGTTGGCCTCAACCAAGGCCTTGGCCTCGTCGCCAGAGACCTCGTTCTGCGTGGCACATGGCAACGCAATGTCGACCTGGCCCACGTGGGTCCATGGTCTGGCACCGGCAATGTACTCGACCTTCTTGCCCGAGAAGGCGGACGCAGAGATGATTTGCTCCAAGGACTGGAACTTGACCTTGGCCACAATGATCTCCTGGACCTGCTCGGGGGTGATACCCTCCTGGACGATGATGGCACCCTTGGAGTCGGACAACGATACCACGGTTCCGCCCAACTCAATGACCTTCAAGGCGGCGTACTGGGCGACGTTTCCGGATCCGGAAATCGCCACGCGCTTGCCCTTGAAGGACTCCTTGCCGCCCGTGGCCTTCTCGATCATCTTTTCGACGTAGTAGACCGTTCCGTAGCCGGTGGCCTCTGGTCTGATCAAAGAACCACCCCAGGACAAGCCCTTGCCGGTCAAAACACCGGAAAAGTTGTTTTGCATGGCCTTGTAGGCGCCAAAGAGGAAGCCGACCTCACGGCCACCCACACCAATGTCTCCGGCAGGCACGTCGGTGTCGGCACCAATGTATCTGGCCAATTGTCTCATGAAGGCCACGCAGAATCTTCTGATCTCGTTGTCGGATCTGTTCTTTGGGTTGAAGTCGGAGCCACCTTTGCCTCCGCCCATCATCAAGCCGGTCAAGGCGTTCTTGAAGATCTGCTCGTAGCCCAAGAACTTCAAGATCGACAAGTTCACACTGGGGTGGAATCTGAGGCCTCCCTTGTATGGGCCCAAGGCGGAGTTGAACTGCACACGGAAACCGTTGTTGACCTCGACCTCGTGCTTGTCGTTCTCCCACGCGACTCTGAACTGGATGATTCTCTCGGGCACAGACACAACGGGAATCACCTTCTTGTACTCTGGGTGCTCGGAGAAGAGCGTGGAGTCCTCGAGGGCAGACAACAACTCGTTGTAGGCTTGTTGGAATTCGGGTTCGTGGGGCAAGACCATTTTGGCAGTGTGTGTGTGTTTTTAGTAATAGAGAAAAAAGGATTAAAAGAAGTAGAAGAGGGATTTACATTGTCTTTGGGGCAAGAGATTCTCTCATGTTTAAATATGCTCGCGCAAGTATTGCAACCGTGCAACCGACCCGCGAACGCGCTGGGAATTTTTCACTGAAAAAGCAAAGGTACACGTGCGTCATGGTGTGCACATAGAAGCCAGGACTGTATATAATGCTTCAGAGTGAGATGGATCGTGCACAGTGCTGGGCACATTTTGATATCAGGCCAATCATAGGCCGCGATCGCACACAATCAACGCACAGCCGGTGTAGTGCGGGTCACGTGACATATATGCGTGTCGCAACCCAATGTCGCGATCCGGTATCGCGGGCCTGAAGCGGGCCGGCGCTTTGCCTCTGGTGCCACTTATCAGTAGCAAATCACACCGCTGAAAAACAATTCCGCTCTAGTTCGCCACATGTGCTCCGGACCTCGGAGTAACAAATAACCATGAAGGGGAAAACCCTGGACAAATGAGACATGTCTGATACATGTGCAAAACACATTCCCGGCCCATATTTTTTGCAAATCAGCGTGGTTTCGAATTCCAGTGTGCGTTTAAATTTCATCGTAATTTCGTGTCCCAAGTCTTGTCTCAGACTTTTTTGTCCCAGATTTTTTTGTCTCGCTCCTCTATTAGGCGCAGTCTCTTTTTCAGTGTCGGGGCTCAGGCTCGGACTTGGACATGATCGAATCGGGAAGTCCGATCCTCTCCGGACCTGCAATCTTTTTAGCTGTGAACCCACTTTTTCCTCTTTATTATTTTTTTTTTTTTTTTCACAAGATCTTGTTCAATTCCTAATCGGCTCCCTTATCTAATCCGCGTCGGGCTTTCTTTTTTTATCTCGGCCACTCCTCGGAGTTTTCCTGTGCTCAATTAGCATTGACTCTCTCGCGAACGCTTGTGTTGAGCGAATCTTCACTCCATGTGTTGGTTGAATTCAGGGGTATTTTTTTGTCTTTCTTTTTCACAGCAAATCTAATCTGTTTCAACTTGAAGTTAAATATATAAACGGAGAAAAATTAGCTACAATTCGCCCTGGTCTTTTATATTCTCTTTGTAGTGCTAGCTTCAGCTTGGCCAAAAAACGTGATTGTCGCAAACTGACTGGGTAATTTTTCCATTTTTTGTCAGAGCAGATCGAAAATTATCATTATTTTGATGATCTCACTGTATTTGACCGCCGGCCATTATTTTTTTTTTTTGATTTTTTGAGTAAGCTGGCTGAAATGCGGGGAACTTCGTGTTCTTCTTACAGCTGAATTTCTATCCAGCTTGAAGTCTAGCGTATTGTTCGTGCCCTGCTAATTTAGTGAGCACTGGCTTTCGGTCTGTTGTCATGCTAGAAATCGAGAATCCACTTGCTAGGCACAAAGACTCAGTAAAAAAAAAAAACTTCTATTAACCCCTTTCGTAAAATTCATCTTCAATTAACGTCTTGCTATTTGAAAGTGATTGGGATGAAAATACGTTCTGATCAAGCTGGTCGCTTTTCTGCCCGAAGAATTTGAAATTTGCCTCAACCCTGCGAGTGAGACCCCCACCCTCATAAACAATACCTCCTCCGTAACGTTACATAACTACTCTCCCCTTCAAATATAGAATCTTCAAGTGGAACACATTGTTCGCCCTGCCTGTTCTATCTTCCAGCTTCGTGAAAGAATATGCTTAGATACAGTATTAATTCCATGTCCCGTTTGGTCACTTTCTATTGCATGTTCATCTAATTATTTACTATGATCGTCTGGGTATTGTGATCGTTTGAATATTGTGAATTTTTTTTGTTGTGATAGCCTCACCAATGCTCAAAACGCTCACATCCAATAGCTCTCGTGGAGTTGGTTCGCGAGATAACATCCAATATAGTACTTGTCTCACATAGTCCTTTTTCACGAAGTCAACATAATAATAAGCCAGCAATGATTTCCAGGTCATGATCTATGGCGTCTTCACTTCCCAACCACCCATTCAAATCTCAGCCTATGACAATAGCAACCATGGCTTTTTCGGTGGGAATCTTGGTTCCGCTGCTGAGCGAACGACCCGCTGGCTGCTTCTATATACATGTTGCCTTTCACCGGCCAGAGTCAAAAACCCGCATACGCGAGGTGATTCTCTCGTCGACCTCAAGTTCTTGCACCCACTCGCTGTTTTTTGTCTTTCCTCTCTCGACCCATTTCTTGGGCCACTCCACCTCCTCCTCTTTGCCCAAGTACTTGTCTTTGAACTCGAAACTACGGCTGTTGCCATTGACAACCAGCATCGTTTTCTCCGACACCTCCTCTGCGAGTTCGTGCGAGGTGAAGTAGCGGTAGATCTTTCTGGGCATATTCTTGAAGCCCGTCAATTTCGGGATAGGGAAAACAAACACTGGCTGCTCGAAAATCACAGGCACATTTTGCTTGTTGCGCACGGTCTTGGTGAAGTCTAGCTCGGGTGCCAATTCTCCACTTGCATACTCGGACGGAAGAATATATGGTTTGGGGACCGGGTCCTGTTTTTTCTCTTCCTCTCCCTCCTTTTCAGCGAAATCAGAGATTTCTGGCCCCTTTTTGACCTCGCCCGTAGCCTCGCCATTCTCTTGAGTAGACTCGCTACTGGCTTGCTCGATCGGCAAAACCTCTGCTGGCTTTTCCAAAGGCCCTAGAAGACCCTCGTGAATTCCGTTTATGTACTCTTTGTACGAGCCTCGTCCGACACAAATAACCCCGCCACATAGAAGCGCATCGTCTCCGAAATCTCTATGAGGGGTAACGGGCTCGACCACTTTGTAAAGTCCCAAGACATCTGTTGGTTTATACAATTCATGGCGGGCCACATACTTCTCAGTCTCAGGCTCTTTTCTCTTGAATTTCGAAAAAGCACGTGGCACGCTCTCGCGGAAGAATCTGGCCCACGACTTCTCGTAGGCCTCTTGTGCAAGCCGGTCTGCCTCTGCCAACTTCGAGGCGTTCTGATCGCGTCTCAATTGCCTGACTTTCTCGGCCACCTGCGACCGGATCTCGCCCTGTCTATTCTCAGTGTACACCTCAAAATCTATGGCGGCCGCGTTCAAAATAGGCTTGATGTAGCGGCGGAAATGGCGCATGGATTCCTCGAGAAAGTCGTCTGGTGGAGGAGCGATGAAGATCGAGAGTTTACGTGGTAAACGGCCTGTGGTGTATACCTCATGCCCCAACTGCTCGACCTGCTTCATGTACTTTTCCCTGACGGCCTTCTGCTGCTGTTTATCGTAGTAAATGCCGCCTCCCACTGATGCTAGAAGAGTCCAGAAGATCATCCAATTGCGCGAGGGGAGAGAGATTCTGGGCACTCCCATGGCACGAAGCGCCGGGTTCGACCAGCTTTTTTTCGCTGGTTTGGCAGGCTCTGCCGGAACAACCGGTTTCTCTTTTTCGGTCATGGTCAAGCCGTTGTGAGCACGTAGAGTAATGCTTCGTGAAGTCCTGAGGCAAGTTTTGAGATGGGTTCTCAGTCCAAAATTCTCGGTGCGAAAAGTGCGCACGCGAGCTGCGAAATCTTAAGCTTTCTGAGAGATTTCAAGAGTCTGAAAAAACACGAGAAAATCTTTAGTGTGCCATGTATTATGGAAATCTCAATTGAGTGAGGCGTTTCTGTGATGGTCCCTGTTGTTTTTTTGTTTTTTGTTTTTTCGAATTTCAGCGGGAAGCTAAAAAGTCCTTTTCTTACTCTCCCTTGTCTGAAGTCAATGGCCCACTCGATTGCAGCTTATTGTTCTGGTTTAGTAACGTAGTGAAAGGGTACCCGGGGACCAAGTGAGGAGAGGCTCAGAGAACAGCGAAGATTTCCATCGAGCTTATTCGTTGAGACTTACTTCCGAAGCCTTTGTTTTGAATCTTCCTCGAAAAACATAGACCTCCCACTAGTTCATGGCTCAGGTGCATGAGTAAAAAGCCTCTTTTCTATATACAATTGAGCATGTCGCCGAACTCGGATCCACCACATCGATTCCAGTATCTCTCTGGTTCACATGTCCCAGCATCTCGAGGATTTTCCTACCATCTCTCCTTTTTCATTCCTTGTACTTCTCTCTGCTTTGCTAGCTCTCTGGTAGTATCTCCCTCACATTACCCTCTGTCGGCTCAAAAACGACTGGAGCTCTTTCATCAAATCTGCCTCCACCAAGTCCTTACCGATGAACACAAGTTTGTTCTGCTTTATGTCCGGGTGCAAAACCCCATTCTCCATGATGTCGTAGGTGTCCCGAACGCCTTGCACGACCCTCACATCCAGTCCATGCACGAGAATGCCCTTGAGCCGGTGGATTTCAACCGCCTGGCCACATACGCGTTGCTCCCAGAGAACATATTGAAGAAACTCCTCTGCGCGCTCAAAGCCGCTCGAGTCTTCAAAAAAGGGAAAGTCAAGCGCCACCGTACGAATACGGTCATCATGGTAGACCAAGTCCAGAGTCGAGCTGAGCAGATACGACGACTTTGCCGCAGCGGCCTCGAACGCATGAAGGTCCAAGATCTTCTCCAAGTCCACGTCCCCAAACTTGGTGGTGTACATTGGCGACAGCGCATTGATCTTGCGGAGGCGATGCTCAAGTGTTTCGAGCGCGTGTGGATCGTTTTCAACTAGATCAACCTTGTTCAATAGCACACAGTCGGCCATGGCAATCTGGAGGTGTGCTGTAGTAAGTCCTTCCTGTAACAGAAGAGCCTCACGCTCAGACTCCTCGGGCAAGGCATCGACGCCCAGTTCCGCGAGCAAGTGTCCGTTGGCCCGGTGCCAGTGGCCGCCCTTGTCAGAAAGACACTTCTCGATATTCGCCAGGTCCACAACAGCCACTACACCGTCAATATAGACGCTGGACGCTAGCGCATCGTCAAGCCAGAACATCTTGGCAATGGGCGCCGGGTCAGCAACGCCGGTGGTTTCAAGTAAAATGTAGTCGATCTTGTCACGTGCGGACTCCACGAGGTTCTCGATTGCCACCACGCCGTTGTCTTTTACAGTGCAGCAGAGACATCCGTTGCCCAAGTCGAGCCATTCCTGGACTGCGCCTCGTTCGCCGTCCTGGATCGTGACCAGTTTTTCGATTGCCGCCGTGTCGCCAAACTCGTTGAGAATGATCGCTAGGCGCTTGTTGCTTGTCCTAGCCACCATATCTAGGAGCGTCAGCTTGCCCAGGCCAAGGTACCCGGTGACGATAGTCACGGGGATCTTACGCTTTGTAGAAAGGGGGTACCCATCCGGCAGATTTTTCGCATCCGAAAGTTCCAAACCCTCTGAAGGTTCACAAGGCTCCGCAGGCCCGGCCTCGAGGTTCGTGGCCAAGTGCAGACTCTTGACGGCAAAGTCGAGGGGAAGTGTTTCCACCAAGTCCGGGATATCGTCCGACATTGTGTCTGAGTTTATGGTGAAGTGAGGAGCCTGTGGAATAATGTGAAGGCCTGTTCCTCAAAACGTTGACACGACTGTATACGAAGAAGACGGGGTTGTCGCTAATGACGTCAATGGCTGCGAGTGATGAAGATTCGTGAGAGCTATCGATCGTGCTCTTGACTTCTGAAGACGATAAAATATACTCTGGCGGCTAAAAAAGGCCTTTTATTCTCGATTCTTCTCAGCTCAAGGAAAAGTCTAAAAAAACCGTCTTATTCTTATTTCTTCCAGTACTTATTTTGCCTCTTCCTCTTGAATTTATCCCTGTAGTATCTATGGGCTCTCTGAATCTAGATTTCTGTCTCTGATGAATCTCTGAATGCTCTATACTCTGTCTTGTCTTACCCTGATTCTAGTCCCTTCAAAGTCCCTTCAAAGTCTATATTCTATCTATTTCGAAAGCGCGTTAAATCTTGTAACCCGCGCCAGAGTCTCCTTTGTCGTTCTACCCTCTTGACCCAGAGCCGCACACCTTTATACTGATGATCAAGAAAGATGCACGTTCGTGAGCTCCGTTTTGGATCTGCCGCGCACACACACGGCGCGTTCTGCACAAGACCGACAATTGTGAATATGGTGTTTTTTGTGTGTTTTTTGTGCGTATTTCGTTGATTTTTTTTTTGTTTTTCGGCCCTCATTATCTAACCCGTGCGGCGTTAGCCTGAGTATTTATACGTTGGCAAATCCGTGCAATTTGTGGTGGCTGCATCCAAAGCACACGAAGGCAACTCCAGCATTTCTGCCATTCACAAAGAAAAAAACGGTTCGACAATAGTAGAAGCTATAACAAAGGAGAACAGGAAAATAGACGGAACATTGTAAGAGGGAAAAGAGAAGGGAAATAAGGCTGAGATAAAAGGGCTTTTTTCTTAAATAAAATTCAATCTCATTCTCACACATAGCTTTCTTGTGACCGTTCATAGCGAGTTTTCGTTTTTCATCGATAATTCCATTCATCTTTTGTCAACAGCTTTTCCAATTGTCTTACTGGAATTCACACTGTTGGCCTCACTGAGCGCATCCATCTTTCGCAGTCGCAGACCTGCCTGGCCCTAACATTGATACATCTTCTTTTCGCTTCACGCAAAGATTATCCATCTTTTCAACAGTATTTTCGTCGGAGAAGATTTTGAACACAAAAAAATAGCTCGTTTGCACCGATTGCGACCAATTGTCTGCCAAACTTTGAAAAGAAGGCTTCAGTCAAATAAAAGCAATTTGGTGACTTCCAAGATAATCCCATTGACAGATCACCGATAGAGAAGATAAACACTCCCATCTAAGCTGGATTATCGATAAATTCGGCAAACTCGTCAGCCAATTGAAGAACCAATTGTCGACTTCACCCAATTCAGATACACTTCTCCCCAATCCTTGCCTCGAACAGATCCCATTACTGCTTCTTTCCGGCCAATCCAGAAACATTTCTTAAAGTTTTTTCTACGTCAATCCGGGAAATAGCCATGAAAAACACCTGGCTTTTGGACCTCGCGTTGGTCGCCGTCGTGGGCGGCCATCTCTTCCTTGCGCCCTATACGAAAGTCGAGGAATCTTTCAACATCCAAGCGATCCACGATATCCTCAACTATGGCGTGTTTCCGGCGCTGGCCCTTGAAGACTACGACCACAAAACCTTCCCAGGAGTCGTGCCACGCACATTTGTCGGCAGCGTTGTGATTGCCGGGATCGTGAAGATCCTCGATCTTCTCTTCAGAGCCGTCACAGGTTCTCTGTTTGTTGCTGATGGCCACAAAGGACAATTGCATGTGCAAACCGCTGCGCGTGCCGTTTTGGCGCTTGCAAACATCTGGGGCTTTCTCAGCTTGCACCGTAGCTTGGCGTCCATTCTGGGCTTTCGCCAGTTTCCAGGAAAACAGGCGAAAAAGCGCTCTGCGGGGCTCGTGTTTTACACGGCCATGCTTTTGACGCAATTCCATTTGATGTTTTATGCATCTCGTACTTTGCCCAACTTCGTGGTGTTGCCGCTCGTCAACTTCGGGATCAGCAAGCTAGTCGTCGGCGACCTCAGTGGATTGACATGGCTTGCGTTTTCGGGCGTGGTGTTCCGCTTGGAAGTCGGAGTTCTCGCTACAGCCATTGCCGTAGTCTCGTCGGTGATTTTTGGCCAGTCCAACTTATTCCAGGGTATTTTCTTGCTTGCTGCAGGCTCGCTTGTGGGCCTTGTGGTGACCTACTCCGTTGACTCGTACTTCTGGGGCTCCGCGACTGTTCCGGAACTCCAGGCGTTTTTCTTCAACGTGATGCAGGGCAAGTCCGTCGAGTGGGGCGTCGAGCCGTACTCGGCGTACTTCCGCAAGTACATTGTGAACTTCTTCAGACCGCCCCACGTGCTTGTGCTTGCAGTATTTGGCCTTTTGCGGGATCCAGTCTACGCTGCCGCTGGCGAGAAGACAAAAGCAGAGGGTTCGGTGTCACATCCGGCCAGAAACTCTCTTCGGATCTTGGGATTCTCGGTGGCCCTCTTTGTGCTGCTCTTGTCTTTCCAGCCGCATAAAGAATGGCGCTTTGTGATCTACGTGGCGCCCGTGTTGACCCTTTTGGCCGGTAATGGCTTTGCCCACATCTGGTATAAGCCAACCTCCCTGTATGTGCACCGCCTCCTTGTTTTCTTGATGATCGGAAGCACGGTGGCCTCGTTTGCCATTTCGACGTTCATGGCATATGCATCGAGCTTCAACTACCCAGGAGGAGCTGCCATCGACTATGTGAACCAGCTTCTTTTGGAATCTCGCCCGGGCCATAACGTCACTGTTCACATGGACGTGCCGGCTTGCATGACAGGTATCACGCGCTTCACCGAGTTACACCAACCGCATTTGACTTTTGATAAGACCGAGAGTGAGCTCGCCTTGGCCAAAATATGGAACGATGTCGACTACTTGATCACCCACAAAAACATGCAAGAGCCTCTCGCCTCGGATCTTGTCGTGTACGATGCCAGCCACTGGAACCATCTCCACCTGGTCCGTGCTTTTGCGGGAGTCAATGTCCGAAGTGTGATACGAAACATCCAGCTTCTTGTTAGAGACGAGAAGTACAGATCCCTGGTGGTGGCCTCCGTATGGGCAGAGCTCAGAAGAGGCGACTTCAGCACGCTTTCTGCGTTCATGAAAGACTCGGTGATCTTGCGCAGCTACTTGCACATATACAAACGCACAGCACCTGACGCCATGCCCACAATTCTCGACTTCGGCCTCGGGCAGGACGAAAATAAGCGGGACAAGATTTTGGAGCAAGAGGTACAAGAGCAGATCTTGAACCAGATCAGTCCTGAGGAGCTCCAGGAGTCTGTGAACGAGCAAATCGACAGTCTAGAGGACTCGGTAGAAGCCAAGCATCTTGCCGACGAGCTCTAGAGCTCGCCCCATTTCACAAGCAATGCACTATTTTATTCCCTGGTGGGACTTTGAAAAGAGTCTGTTCGCGACTATAGTCTCTCGCGCAACTTGCTCACGGGAGAGTAACGTATTCTCGGCGTGCTCTCTCTCTGTGGGATCACTACTGGCTTGATTTTTTGGAGCCGTTTGGCCGTCTCTATAATCCGTTCCTCAGGCTCCCTTCCTAGACGATCTGCGCCCACGACGCTTGAACTTTCAGGTGACAGAGTGGCTTCGGGGCCATACGTGTCATATGTTTCGAAGCGGGGGGGCGGCGGCGGTCTCATGGGAAGTCTTGTAGGGCTAGTTCTCGAAGATGGCGGGGGAAGCCGTGTGGAGTCGGATCGCTGAAGCGTGCTCCTGCTGGAACTAGTCTCTCCTTTCGCAAGTTTGTATCGCTTAGTCAAAGCATCTATTTTTGTGGTCTTGATCTTCTGATTTGTTTCCTGGAGGCGCGTAGGGCTTGTGTTGGATTTGAGAGGCGTGAAGGGCGAACGGGAAATTTGCCTTTTCACAGGCGTGTTCAAGTAGCTTGCACCATCCAAGTATTCAAGCGATCCGCCTGATGATCCAGGGTATTTCCTGGAAAGTGGCGAGGTATTGCTCCCAAAAGTGGCGTTGGCCTCAGCGTAGTGTTCCTCGTCGGCCGCTAAAACAGCTCTTTTCTGCGACTTGTGGGCCCAGAGTTCGAATAGAGATCTTAGGTTTTTCCGTTCCCATTTGTCAATGAACATGTCACAAGTCTGTTGGTTCCGTCTGACGTTTTTCGTGTATGCAAGGCTCCATTTCCTGAGAAGCTCCACCATTTGATTATACTCGCGTTTGTCAACCATATCATCAGCTATATCTGATAAATAGCTCGATTTCGTGACATACTTCTCGTACCAAGTCAACAAGAACTTTTTATAGAGGAGAGTTTCGTGAAATTCGGCACTTTTTTCTGTCATCCTTGTCTTTTCTCTGCTAACATCTACCCAGTGCATCAAGAATTCGCTCTTGAGTATATTTGTATTGTTGAAGAACAAGAGGCTCTGCTCGAGCTGGTGCTTTCGTTCTTTCAACTTGGCGTGCTTCATTTTCCAATGCCCGAGAAACACACCGAGTGTCCCCGTCTCTCTCACTTTGAGCTGAAACATTTCGAGTGCATGGCTTGCCTCTTCCTCGTACCTTGACATGTATGCATTTTGCCAGGTCCTCAACACTGCTTTGACCAGAAGTTTGTCACAGGTGCTGAGGCCTTGTTTCAAACAGTCGCCTGCTGTTAGTTCTAAAGCTTGAACTTGTGAGTGCAAGCCACACATTCTGTTGAAAAACTTGCGCTGAAAATTCAAATCTGCGACCACACTCATCTCGTTGTTGGTCGCCATAGCACTCTGCCATAGCGACAACGCCTTTGTCATCGTGTACTTTTCGTTCACTGCATCTGCAGTATCAGCGTCATCCACGGACTTGACAAGCTTTTGAGACCAGGTACCAAATGCCGACTTGACTAGTCTCGTATCATTATTCTTGATGGTATATGAGCTTCTAGACCGGAGCCGCCAGGTTGTGAAAAACTCGGTTATAATGGCTCCGTCCCTGAGTCGGCGAAGTCTGTTTGCAGTTTCTTGCAACTTCCAGATTCTCCAGACATTTTTCAATAGTTTTCGCCTCGATACTTGATCTGCCATTACTCGGGTACGCGTTTGATCAACCCAGCAAATAAAAACTGACTTTTTCAAGGCAAGCATACGATTGTCGTTTACCATGATTTCCTTGCCTGTCAATTCTCCTTTCAATTTCCATGTCCCGAGGAAATGTTTCTGGAGAAACAAAGCTCTGGAGCTCGCAAATGCTTGTGACGCTTTGTGGTATGCGGAGCAACGCTTCATGATGCCGAGATATTTCCGCAAAGTGAAGTGTTGCGCTTTTTGACTCAAAGTATTCAATTTTTCAGAGGCACTTACTGTATTCGGATTGCCAGCTCTGACGGTCTCGTTTAGCTTCAGTTTCCAGTTGACCCAGATATTTTTCTGGAGAATGAGGTCCAGGCCCGATCCAATAGACGCGCTCACATTGGCGGCTGATTGCTCTAGGCTCAAAACACGATTGAACTTAGAGGTCCAGGTGGTAAGCACTTTCCTAAGAGATGCGGTGTTGTAGTTTTGTTCCAGAATGAGTTCGAAGTCCTCGTGAGCCTGCACTTTGTGACGCCAGCTGCTGAACGATCTTTTCAACTTTAGTACGTCGACCTCGCTTTCCATTTCGATCACACGCAACATGGACTCGATCCACCGCCTATTGAAATAATGTGACAAGTGCTTTCTGTCGTGATAGGTCCTGGACTCGATCTGCAATTGCAGAAAGAACGCGCTCTTGTCTTTCCATCTTGAAAAAGCTTTGGAAAGCGCTTTTTTTCGTTGTCTTGGAAGAAAGTCCTCTTCATATGTTACTTGTAGTTGGCTCACAAGTAGCATTTTTCTGTTCCATCTGCGGAGGCAAGACCTCGCGAAAGACACGGAGTTGAGTGTCTCTGAGGCGGCGAGTCTCATGATTAGAGTCAGCAGCATACTGGGCTCCAAAAGAGTGCTCTGAATTTCGCCAAAACTCTGAAGAATCTGGTTCAAAACGTCATTTCCTGAATTCTCATCGTAGGCCACGTATTCAACCACAGCAGCGATTGTATTAGCTACATCATCGATCAACGCAAAGTCTTCTCTCACGAGCAGTTCTGGAAAGACCTCATAGGCGAAATAAATGAAATTGCGAAAGGCCACAAGCAAGGAGGGGTCGAGATGTGAGTCAAACTCGTTTACCGTGGACACCACAGTCTCGAAATCGGCCACAAGACTCATAACTTCGGCCTTCGAGAGCTTTTGAGATGCAAACTCTCCTTTTTCCTCGCCTTCGGGTGTGCTTAGCGAGGTTAGATCTGAAGTCTGGGCAATTTGTCTTCTGAGCACACCTGCTGCAATTTCTTCGAGGCCTGAAGGGACAGCTCCGGGCACAGAGCCGTGGCCACAGAAAAAGTCAAAGATGTGGTTGGTCAAATCGATATTTTCAAGTGTTTCAAAAGCCTCCACGTCTACTTTTCGCTTATAGTATGCGATCATGGCGCTGACACAAGATAAAACGCTCTTGTGATCCAGAATTTTGAGCTTGCGAGGTGCTAGTTGCGAGAATGCAAAGTATACTCTGGAGAAGACCCGGTCGGAGCTTTGGAAATGCAACTCCGCCTCCTCTATACCAGAGTATAGTCCTTCCTGCCTCGATAAAAGATCATGGTTCACATGGGCAGGATCTATGGCTTTAGCGTGTAGATCTATCTCATCAAACGACAGAATCAACCTTTCTGTATCTATATTCGTGTCATTGTTCTCTTTACCAATGATGCCAGAATCATCGATCCGAGTACTTCTAAGCTTCAAGCCAGATGCAAGCCTTGATTGTCTAGCAAACTCATATGAAAAGCAGCCGACGATATACTCGCAAAGCTGTTGTTCGGCCTTTTCGTATGATTCATTGACACGATCCACTATATTTGAAAGCTGACGGATAATGGCCGAGCGAGACTGCTGATACTGCCAATCCTCGTTGTCGCCAACATAGCAAGTTTTCAAAATCGACTGGATCTGTGACAAACGCGAAGAGCTTACCGCCCGTGGCGTCTGTTTGATGAACAGAAGAATACTGTCGTCTGTGATATCCTCTATTTGCGGTGGAAGCAGGTGTTTTTTGCAGCATACGTAGATCAGAAACGGCTGGAAGACTGAGCAAGCAAGTTCAAGCGGGTACACGTCGCCTGGCGGCTCCAACAATGCAGAAATTAGCGACCAAGCGTGGGATAAAGCGAGCTCAAACTGCTTTGAATCCAGTGCATCAGAGTCGCGAAGAATATGGAGAGTCTCCACTATCGTCAAAACATCAGAGGCAACAGAAGCCATTGCATGATGTAACACTCTTTGAAGAAAGGAGAGAGTTGCGTGAAATACAAGTGTGCTTGTGGATTCGAGTAGATCCTATGGTCTATACTCGGGATGTTTTGATAGTCTTTCTTGTTTTTGATGTTTTAATGTTTTTGATGAGCTTTGTTTATGATGCGCGTCCTAGCTCAAGTGCCCTACCAGAAGTATGAAAAGATGCGGTGGAAATGCGAGGAGCCTGAATTGGGGCCGACAGATTCTGATTCAAGGCCAAAAGAAATAGGGCCAAAAGAATCTGGAAAAGGCCAATAAAATTCTAATAGAAGTATAGCCAAAGCAATCTGAAATAGGGCCAATAGAATATGAGATAGGGCCAATAGAATATGAGATAGGGCCAATAGAGTCTGAAATAGGACCGACAAAATTCGAAACGAAGCCAACGATAAGGCCATAGACAGGGCCATCGATAGGGCCCGGCACAGGATCAGGGCCGCGCGCCAGGACTCTCCCAGGTCCATGGCCCCTGTGGTGGATTTCAGCCACGCAGCATTCAGCACTCTCTGTCAAGGCCTGAAGCTATAAAATCATACAGATGTGAAATAGAAGGGATTTATTTCAGAAGGGATATTAAGAAATCCACACAGACACATCTCACGAATATATATAGAGCAAGTAAAATCAAGAAAAATCTGGTATCTCGAGCAGCAAGTATATGTTGCATGATCAGATAAACTCGAGGTCCCCATCAGCTACCAATTTCACCGTTTCCGCTGTTTCCGCTGTTTCCCTTGTATCTGTTTCGCAGTCTAGGACTCAAGTAACAGCCCGCGTGGGCCTGGCCCTGCCTGCGGCCCTACCTTGGCCTTACCTTGGCCTTACCTTGGCCTTAAAATAGTTTTGCATCCCATAACTGAGACGCGACTACGGCCTGGTTGGGCCCAGGCTTAAGGCCGGATCCGCACTCCCAGGCTCTGTGCCTGGTTCAGATTGGGGCCACTCCAGACCCGCTCCAGGGCCACGCCGGGCCAAATCTCGCATGGCTAGAGCCTGAGAACCAAAACCAGGGCCAGAATACAAAATACGCCAACCTTTTTTACGCCAATACTTTGTACTCCAGAAACAAGCCGGATCGACAAAAACACACTCGCCTTTTTCTTACGCGAATGTACTCTTCTGGCCAACGCAATTCCGTGGTCTACGACGCCCGGCGGATCCGTGGGCCTGCTGAGCCCGTGTATGACAGAACCCCAGACCTTGCCCCAAGCCCTGAGAACAGGCAACTACGAGTGGTCTCAGACGACATTCTCCAGCGACCACCACATGCACACGCCCTGAAACTCCCGCGGCTGGAAAGCAGCCCCGACGAGTTTGTGTTCCTGGAACCCACGCTGCAATTTTCGGCCGGATCGAGTGCCCGTGGCCCCCACAGTCCTCGGATCAAGTCACATACTCTGGGAGGTGCACTCGAAGGCACTCTGACTGGCCTGAGCTCTTCTTCAGCACGCGTTTCGGCGCAGATTCCGGGCGGGGCTCCCAAAAATGGCTCCTTGCCACGCGCACAGCATGCTTTCGGCGGGAACTCCGAGCCGGATCTCGTCGGTTCCAACCGTCTGAGCTCACCCATGAAACAGACGCTTTCCCGGTCCACCAGCCGCCTAAAACTGCAGCTTCCGCCCGCCCGGCGCTACAGCAGCCATCCGGGAATGGAGCCACGAGATCTGGCGCTGCCGCCGGCCGCACACCTGTTCAGCTTTTCCGAGGCAGACGACTCGGTGCTAGAAGTGTCGCCCGCACGTGCCCATTTCCCCCTTGCGAGCCCCCGTGCCGCCGATTACAGGGGCCCTGACCCAGGCCCATGGATCGGGGTCCATGCTCCTTTTACGCGCCAGGAAACGCACTCTAGCACGTCCCTCAACTCCGTCCAGGAGACAATGGTGCTGATACCTGCGCCCACAACCGCGTCTGTGGCACTGCTGCTGCCGCCCAAACTGCTTGCCAGCTCTGTCAACTCCAATGCCATAGGCCTGCTCATTGGCGCCTACGACCATAGTCTGTCGCTGTTGGCGCTAGCCGAGGCGCGGTCTCCGGACGCAAAAACACACCCCTTGACGGCCACGCCGGCGTTTGTAAACTACCTGGCGGGTATTGGCCCGGGTATTGGCATTGGCCCGGGTATTGGCCCAGGCCGCCGCTCGCCCGAGGGTTCACGTGACGGCCAGAAAGGCCCTGCTCACTCCGGGAACGATCCAGAGCGGGCGGCACTCATGGGACACAACCAAAATGGGGCAGGCCACTCGGGACCTGCGCAACCAGAGGATGAGGACAAGGCGCCTGAGAAAGCAGGCCCCCACCACTCGAAACCCGAGAAAATGCCCTCGCATGACCGCCAGGACTCCCAGTCGTCAACGGTGTCTCTGGCACTGAGCTCCACTCTCACTCTGGCACACAGTCACCAGCAGAGGTTTGTGCGCTATGTAATGAACACGCAAGGGCCGTCGAGCAATGCCACTGGCCGCTCAACAGGTCGCTCAACGGGTCTCTCAGCAGGCCGCTGGAGCATGGAAAACGTGCTTTTGTGGCTCGATACCCATGCGTTCTCCGAGCTGTGGAAGCAGACGTTCCGCCGCAACGAGATCTCGGGCAACAGGTTCCTTGAGTTGGCCAACTACGACCTGGCGCTGGCCGTGTGGCGGCAACTATGCCATCCATTAGGCGCAGACGGCAACATAGACTCTGTGGACCGATTCATCCGTTTGTTGTGTGAGGAGACGGCGCACGAAGACTTCTCGCCGCTGCAGATCCTGGCCCATCTGCTACTCCTGGCACAGCTGCATGGCCTGGCACAGACTCTGTTGCTTGACATTTCGCCATACAGTAAGCTCGAGAGCCGTAAGCTGTCGTCGACACTTTGGGCCCAGAGTACGCCTGCGGTGGCGACAAAACAGCGCCCGTTCTCGTACATCGACCCGGGTACGCCGAAGCCTCCAAAAGAGCACACAAAATTCTTCCGCAAGCACGTGCGCTTGCTGCTGAACGAGAGCACAAAAGACCCCTCCAAAGAAGCCGTCCACCCAAACCAAGGGGCAGGTCTGAAGTCGGCAAGTGAGGCGCTGCTGGGCCTGAGCAATCTAGGGTTCAAAAAAAGCGGCATCTTGAGCACTTTGCGCAAGTATGGTGGCGAGAAGGCCGCGGGGATCGTGAAACAGGTCCAGTCCTCCCCGGCCGCCCCTCGCCATCTGTCGCATAAACGCATGAGCAGTGGCTTTCTGGGCGTATTGCTGAAGAGCTTTGAGACCCATAGGCAGGGCTCGCTGGGCTCTCTACAAACGTCTCACGATAGCCCGGCCAAGTCGCCAAACTCCGTGCGCAGCTTCAGCGGCACTCTTGTTGAAGAGAGCTCTGGGTCTAGTGGCAAGAGTCCTGAATCTGATCACAAAAGCCCTGAGTCTGGTCACAAAAGTCTTGCTTCTGGCCACAAACCTTCAGCTACGTCATCAATCATTTCGCTTGCCGATGTAGTGGGAAGCGAGTTCCTACCTGCACCCGTTGAGCAAACGACCACAGTCCTATTCACGCTCTTGCTCACGCGCGATAACCATTCGTTCGTCCCATTTCCTGTGGAACAAGCGTTTCTAGGAGATCTAGAAGGATTGAAAAAAAAACTCATTCAACGTTTGGATATGCTCGATATGGGTGTCATAACGTATCACTTGACGGACTTCGACGCCGCATGTGGCCCAGCATTGCCGGACGAAGCGTTGCACGCCGCGCTCCGCCATGGATTGGTGTCCAAGTTGAAGCTTGAGCAAACCTTTGGCTCGCCCGATCGCGTCGATACTTTTTCAAGTACTTCGTCAGACTCCAAATCTTTTGATGCTTCTGGTGGCAAGATGTATCCTGCGACCCCGCAGTATTTGCTTCAGCACTCAAACGATCATGCGGTCGATTACATGAATTTTAAAGACATGCACAAGTCATCTCGTGTGCCCGTAAAAGATGCAGATCTTCTGGTTTTTCCGCCTGCTGGAGCCCAGGAGCGTGCTCCTGGTGGAGCGTATCCTATCAATTTATCGTTACCCCAGCTGAAGAGATTGCAACATAACAATACACTCAACTCGAGCCTCAGCCGACGCGGGCTTCCACTTATAAATACGACACAGCCTGCTATGTCCTCGGGTTTAGGATCTGACATCACGCCTACTTCAACGCGTGAGCCCTTGACAAAGACATCAACCGCGAGCTCGTCGTTTACTGTTGTAAGACGGGAAGGTAGAGAAATCGATTTCGACAAAAGGCGCTTGAAGCCAACCGAGAATAAAATGCCTCGCTTAATCCCAAACATATATTCTTCCTCGGTGACTGACTCGGCGATATCGCCCATTTCCGCATCGACCATACATGCACTCAAAGATGAAAAAGCACCGTCACCGACCTCGACGAGGTACAGATCCGGTAGTCTGGCCTCCAGGGCTCTTTCTATCGGGCTGGAAATGGAGAAAGGATCAAACTTTGTTGCTCGCAGAAAAGCTCCTCCTCCGCCAACAGCTTCAAATTCTCTCAAGGTCAGTAAAAAGCAAAGCACGCAGAGTTTGAGTGTTCTGCCTGGCTCCAGTCGCTCTGAATTTTACCAATTATCCAGCGACAGTATCGACTCCTTTCGCAGCTCACAGGTGGGCGCGTCGAGTCTTCACGCTGGCACTAAACAATTTGATTTCAGTGATGCGCCCGGTCTCGAAATTCCGAGCCAAGGCGGAGGCGGGTTTGGTGATGACAGTGACGATGATGATGTGTTTTTCAAGCCCCTCCAGTCTAAGTCAGACAAGCTGACGCGTGAAGAAAACACAGCAAGCGAAAAACCTTCAAAGACTGGTAGGGAAGTTCATGACAGTCACACAAAAGAATTGGTTTCCGATTCCAAGATGCTGGGTATGCGGCCCTCGGTTGACGAAGTTTATGACAATCTCGAGAGATATTTTCCTAACACTATTCTCGATAAGCCAATCATTGACGCATATCCTGAGTCTCCGAATGTTGCCACCGCAGTGGCTGCCAGCCCAAGATTGCCTCCTAAGAAACCGCCCATTTCCAGGACATTCTCGAACGCCAATCTATCTCCAGTGCTCCCCAAAGAAGAGACGGAAGATCAGGTACTTTATGGCGATGGCCCTCTTCTTAGTCGCCGTATGAAAACAATCAGAGCTGTTGCAAATGAAGCACATCGTAAGCGTCTAGCCAGTCAGAGAGCCGTGAAAGATTCGGTAGTAACGAGACCAGCCAGGAAGGTCGATGCGCCCGAGGGTTTTGGTGCCCTCGCCAGAACAAATACGAAGCTTTGGGGCCAGAGAGTTGTTGAGGTCACTACGGATGATATTGAAAAAGGATTTGTGGATCGTATTAGGAAGACCAACAACAAGTCGTGTGAGGAATTTGCGTGGGTGAAAGGTGAACTCATAGGACGTGGCTCCTTCGGCTCTGTCTTCTTGGCACTTAATGTTACCACGGGTGAGATGTTAGCAGTAAAGCAGGTCAATGTTAACGATAGTGCCAGGCCAAATTCAGACGGCATTGACGCTTTCCACAAAGAGGTCGAGACAATGAAAGATTTAGATCACCTCAACATCGTCCAGTATTTGGGCTTCGAGCAAAGCAAGCAAACATACAGCTTATTTCTAGAATACGTGGCCGGCGGATCTGTATCCTCATGTCTAAAATCATACGGAAAATTCGACGAGCCTATGGTCAAATTCATCACTCGACAGGTGCTTGAAGGGTTGCGATACCTTCACGAGAACGGGATCTTACATCGTGATTTGAAGGCGGACAACCTCCTTCTCGAGATCGACGGTGTATGCAAGATCTCCGATTTTGGGATTTCGAAAAAATCACAAGATATATACAGCAACAATGCCGAGATGTCGATGCAGGGAACAGTATTTTGGATGGCGCCTGAAGTTATCCACAGCATGGTGGAAGAAAAGAAACAAGGTTATAGTGCTAAGGTGGACATATGGTCGCTTGGATGTGTCATGCTTGAGATGTTTGCTGGGCAGCGGCCTTGGTCGAACGAAGCGGTGGTGAGCGCCATTTACAAGCTAGGAAAAACAAAGCTAGCCCCGCCTATCCCATCAGACGTGAGTCAGGAAGCGAAAGATTTTCTCAACAAGTGTTTCACAATTGATTCGGCAAAGAGACCGACCGCTGCGGAGTTATTGAGCCATGAGTTCATGAAACCCGACAGCAGCTTTCAGTTCCACAAGACCGCGCTCAGCGATATCATAAAAAACAATTCGACGAAAAGTATGGTCAAGAGATGAAGAGGTGAGCACCAGTCCATGGATTCAGAGATAAAATAAAGGTCTACGGATCTATGTCTTTCGGTCCGGTATTGCTATTTTAGAGAGGGTCGGTCTAAGACACACCCTTCGTTACACAAAATGTTCTCATAATGTACATTGTCTATTTACAGTCTCATTTCAACTTTAACTCGTTGATGATGAGGTGGGTTTGGTAAGGCTCGACGTCGAGCGTTTTAAGTCTTCTGCACCTTGGCTTCTTCTTGTATACGTGATAGAGGGGCTCGCGAGTGATCTCGGTCAACGTGGCAGTCAAGGAAAACGCCTTTTCAGAGATGCCTTTGTTGTCGTTGTATGTGAAGTTTCTCAGGCCAAGAGTCACCACCTGGTCAAGCTTCAACACGTCACCGACGTTGTGGTTTTTGATCTTGAATGGCAAAATGAGCTTGTCGCCCTTGGTGACCAAGTAAGGCATGTTGTGGATCTTGCAGATGGCATATAAGTCTTTGCACCCGTTGGAGTCTAGTTTCAAAGATCTCAAGTCAGGTATCGTCTTCGTGACTGAGGGCATCGAGGTTACCGGAACCGCGGCAGCCGTCCTGAGAGGGGCAACTGAAGAAAATTGGCGACAGCCACGCATAAGTGCCGATTGAAACATTATCGTGTGACTTGGGTAAAGTGGATTTAGTACTTCGGTTGGAGATTGAAGATGCTCTTGATTGAAGAAATTGCCAAGAGCCTGCAGTCTGGCATTTCGCGGTCAAAGGCTAGAGTGAGAAAAAAAAAATACCCGGAGAAAATCGACGGGTGCGAAAAAATAGAGACTGGAGACAAGAGTGATATCGTGAAGGAGCAATCAGTAATCTTGTTTTTTTTTTCTTGTGTGCCTATGTCAACAGAGGTAGAGCAAATTAGTATAACGGGAGAGTTTTTATGAGAAACGATCCATACTCATCGCTCACCAAAATTATCTGATATAGATCCCGGACGTAAACTTGAAATAAACTACAACTTCAACTGTGGGGAACGGCTCGTCCTGAGAAGGCTACTTCGAAAGACACAGTCAGGAGTGAAAGCAGCCTGCTTTAGACCAGGGCCACGGCCATAGAGCACCTAGTTCAGGTCTAACCAGTGAAAATTTTTTCGTGTCTCTTCCAGGAATATTGAAAGAAAAAAATCACTAGTGTTACAGCTTTTCAATCGGTTGAAGCAGATTTTTTTTGCAGTGTAATACTTCTTGGGGTCTTTGTGCGTCCTACCAATAGGAAACAATTGAGAGTGAGCTTCCACTTGATTCTTTTTTTTTTTTATGTATTTCTGTTTTCGTATCAGTCGTAACAGAAAGTTTTCGAACATAACTAGCAATACAAGAGCTTCAGCTATTCCAAGTTTGTTTATGGCCTTTGTTTGAGCCCTAAAATTTCAATAATTTTTTTTGCATAACAGCTGCTAGAGAAGTGGCCAATGGTTGCCACAACTAATTCAAGAGAGAGTGAGGCTTGTGGAAAATAATAATGTACAAATCTATGCCAAAAATCACACACCTTTTTTTTCGACTCGACAAGTTTTCCTAATCACAAAAAACCCCACTTTGTGTCGAACTACGTAAGATTTCTGAAAGAAAGGCAAATTTACCTCAATTCTAGACCCTGTATTCATTTATCAGCTTACAATCACTTGCCGCGAGTGCCCAGAGACGAAAAAGAGACGTTTTTTTTAAGTGAAGTATCTGAGGCCAACTTGCGCGCGAGGATCAGGCCGGAATCGGAACCCAGGCAGACTTAGCTAACGACACTGGCCCTGACACGTGACGTCAGTCAGAATGAATTAAGACAAATCTCGGGAGCCCCGAGTCCGAGTTTACTTTGGAATTTTGATTTGGAAGTAAGAAGACGGGAATTTAAAGACAAAAAATAATAGACGAAAATCAAAAGACGGGAAGAAAAAGACGGGATACGAAGTGAGGGGGTCGAAAAAATGTGAGCAAATGTTCACTCAGTGAAGGAGGAATGTTACACTTGAGGACTGTGGGCCGAGATATTCACCACAGGCGCGGCGTGAAATCTCGAAACTCACGCGAGTCTCGGAGTTCCAGGACCTGGTTCGCGCTCCTAATTTTACATCCCCGTTGTTCGTTAAATCTCTTGCCCCTCTTCCTTGAACAGAATACCATGCATTAATAATTTCGTTCAACATATTTTTAGGTACTTTAGAGTGTGATTATAAAAAGACCGGGAATATGAAAAAAGCGTGAATATCACAAAATCATAAATTTGATAAGAACGTGAAGGTCACAAGAGCTTGAAAATTAATCATAAACAAGTCTTCGTGAATTTGGGTAGTCTTTGGCGCATTCGTCCATCAACGCTTCTTCGACGAATGCTTGCCTGATTCTCATCTAGATAGAATAGGCAGGCGGCATGGTGCGCGTCCGTTAAACGGTAGAACATTTCCGGTGGAACACTTCTGCACTTGAGAGCCGAAAAAAAAAGGCACCACTCCAGAGCCACCGACCGCTGAAAAAGGGGAAAAAAACACGAAAACGTCGGAGAATATAAGTTTACGAAAAACAATAAAAAATGATATAATGAAAGAACGAAAGTTGAAGAGTCTAAAAGTGTTGAAAGCATGGGGAGGAAGAATAAACACCACTGGTTGAAAAAAGATGGACTAAAATACAGAAAAAAATAGAAAAAAAAGGAAAAAAAAAAACTCCGCGCCCAACGCACTGAACCGGTCCGTTATCCTTCGTCCAACCCGAGGCTCTACCATGCCCCAGAATCCACTTCATGTCCATCGACAAAAAACCTTCGGGCAGTCAAAAACTCCAAAAAAATACTAATATCATTAAGGAAAACCCACATATTTAACCCACAACCCTATTTCCCCCAACCCTCGCTTTTCTCCATCAAATCCTCGCCCTGACCTGACCAATCTTTCTCCCCACTACGTCACGTGACTTCACCCTATGGCTCGCGTCCCACCGGGCACTCTGTTTTCCGGACCTTGCCTCACAGTCCCTCCCTCACGATCCTTCCCTCCCATTTCTAAATTCTCACTCGCTCGCTCGCCCGCTGCATTGGGCGCGGTGGCTAGAACACCGGTTTTCTTTTTCGCTCGCTTGGGCCCGTGCAAAGCAAACCTCTCTAGCACGTCCATATCCGTGGCAACCGGCTTAGTCTCTGAGAGAAGAAACAAGCAAAAGCACAAGCAGAACCCAAAGCCTGAAAATAAAAAGGCAAGATCTCCGACCAAGGTCCTGTGACGTCCGTTCTTTATTTTTTTTTGCAACTCTCTGGGTACCAAAAAAAAAAAAAACAGCCTGCCTTTGCACTCCTTGTTTCGCTGCCTGCTGAGAGTTTTTTTTTTCTTTCTTTGAGACCCACTTGCACTGAGACCCTGGAACCCAAAACGTGGCACTCAGCACTCGGCACTCGGCACTTGGCACCTGGCACTTTTGCTTTTCCCTATTCTTTTTGCTGCTTGCATTTCACATCTGAGGGCTACCCCCACAAACTAGAGCCCGCCACAGCTGACTTGAGACTCAAGCGAGACCCGAGATTTTTACTTGAGATTCTGACTCGAGATTCTGACCCGAGGCCCTGAGCTGTCTATTTGCACCTTGCATCCCCACAGACCCGTTGTTTCACATCTACTCATACGAGCTTGACCTTTCGGCGTGTTTCCCGGCTTCAAAATTGCCTGTTTCCCGTTTTTATCGACGTTTTTATCGACCGGCTATAGCTCACGGCGACAACTTACAGCGACACTACACAACACCATCTCCGTCTTTTCCTCTAAAAGACGCTAGAACCCATTCGCCAACCGCCCCTTGCATTTGCGCTAGCTTACCACTTGCCGTCTCACACAAACCATGTCGACGTCTTTCTGGAAGCTAAATAACGGCTTCACGTCGTTGTCCAATATCTCGACGATCCTTGAAAACTACAATATCTCCGTCGACGAAAAGACCCCGGACTCCGCCGCAGAAACCCTCGTCAAGCTCTTGGACGAGAGCGACTTGCTTCAAGAATTGATGTCTAACAACACACCTTTACTAGAGTTTTTGAGGGACGACACCGTGATCAATTTGCTCGCGGACTTGTTGATTCTGGAGAGCTTGACGGGCGACGAGCTCGACGAGAGCTTGCGCCGCCTCAATCTAAACGAAAAACCGCCGCAATCTGCAGATTCGGCCTCCGGGAGCGACTCCAAAAGCGACTCTAAAAGCGACTCCGCAAACTCTGTAGCCAACCTGGCCGATCTGGCCGATCTGGCCGACCTGGCACCCGAATCGTCTGAAAAGTCTCTGCTGCAAGCAGAAACAGAAACGAAAAAGGAGACCGAGACCGGGACCGGCAGTGACAACGAAATGCCAGACTCAAATCTCTACGAGGACGCCGAAGAGGACGACGAGGAGCAGAAGGAGACGTTTGAGGAGCGCCGCACGCGCTACGCCACGCTCTCGGCGGAGATTCTTAGCGCCGACGTGTGGTCGCTCACGGACACGGTGATGGAATCGACGCAGAACCTCAACAAATTGTGGCTGATTCTCGACTTTGCGCCGCCCTTGTCGATCAACTTGGCCACGTACTTCATGAAAATCATGGAGCATTTGTTGGACATGAAGTGCGAGGAAATGGTCACGTACCTCATTGAAAACCAGCCGAACTTGGTGGAGAAGTTTATTCGCCACTTGGCCAACCCGCCCCTCATGGACTTCTTGTTGAAACTCATTTCCACCGACAAACCCGACAATTCCACGGGGATCATCGACTTTCTCCAGGGCCAAAGCTTGATCGTTCGTCTTGTCGAAGCCCTAGAATCCTCAGCCAGCCTCTCGCCGGCGGAGCATGACATGGAATTGGCCAGACAGTCTTCTGCAGCCGACTTCTTGAAAGCACTTATAACGATCTCCGCGAACTCAACCACCGACAACTCTACGATCGGACCCAACGAGTTGACCAGAGAGTTAGTTTCCCAAGAGATCATGGAAAAGCTCTGTGATATCATGCTCAAAGGTGGCTACGCCTTGGGCAACGGTGTGGGCATCATCATCGAAATCATCCGGAAAAACAACTCCGACTACGATATCCTCCCTGTGCTCTATATAACGCTAGAGAGCCATCCTCCCACGGGTCGTGACCCAATCTATTTGGGGCATTTGCTCAAGGTCTTCGGTGGCCG